>WAAG01030337.1:0-27107 GCA_013390105.1 Tichodroma muraria
AGGTAATTCTGTGAGTTTCCCAGAAATATATTTGCAAGAAGGAGCAAAAATGGCTGAAGGTCAATGACCAATATAGTTCAAGTTAAAATATCTCTAATCTCCTTTGTCCTCCAGGTCTGTATCATGTGGAAGAAATATTTGGGCAGGTGATAGAATAGCACATAATTTGTAAAGGTCCCCTGTTATTTAAATTAATTAGTAAAATCTCTGGGAAATGGGTGTGTTAACAGCATTTTGACTGGACTTATACAACATCTGTAGTAACTTCAGTATGGATTGATTATATTTCCTTGTGCAGAAAGAGGACGGATTCCTAAAGATAAGGGAACTGCTCTAAATAGCTGAGAATCTACTTCATATAACACAGCTGAATGCCATGACTGATGACACATTAATTACACAGCTGTTCTGTGGGACACCCACCCTACCGTGATACTCCTGTCCTGCTCCTGTCATTATTCATGTGCTCATATTTCTAAAAACTCTTGAGCTCTTCAAGAAAAAGGTTGATTTTAGGGGCAGTTTTCTTTGGAAACAGCAATCATTCTTTAGTGTCATATGCATTTTTCAGATTTATTCTCTGCAATCATTCGAGTGACAAGCCCGTATTTAGTGCTGGCCATAGTTCAGCTGCAGTCTCTCGGCTTTCCTTCCTCCTCCTGCAGCTGGATCAGCCTGTTTGCTGTGCTGCCATCACCACTGCCCCGTGCCAGTCAAGGAATTGAAGTAAATCGTGCATGAAAGGAGAGGGAAATAAGTTCAGTGTGTTGAAAAATGATGCCCAATACTTTAATAATATGGGTAGCATGGGATAGTTTATAATTCATGCATCCTGAATATAAACTGGGCTTTTCTTCAGTCTGTCTCTCCCATCCTTGGGTAGTCAGAGATGCTGAAATATACACAGACACTCTGAAAGCTGAAAATGAAAACCAAAACATCTGTGCTTGTGATTTATAGAGCTGGGATCTACCTCTCATCCTATCCCCCAGCCAAACAGGGCTAGTGAAGGAAATGGTGGTATTTTGCTCACTCTTGGCAAGAATAGGTCATGACCAAAAAATTACTGTTCCTATGAAAGTTTTCTGGGACATTTCCTTGTCTGTTTCTGATAATTTTCAGAGATGTGATGTTTTAATAGCATTAATCCTTTTGTATTTTTAGTGCAGTATAATGTGATGGGGTGACAAGTCAAAAATTCACTTATCCTACTGGGATTTGTGTCCTTTATGAAAGAGACTGATCTCCTAAATGTAGACTGAAGAAGAAATTTTTCTATCAATAGTAGTGTCTACATATTCTGGAGTGGGATAGGTGACGCATTTCTCCACAAAGCAATTGCTGAATCAGTGAAAAACTCTATTTTAGCTCTGCTGGTTATTAATGAGGATTTTATAAAAGTAGAAAATACAATACAACAGGAAATCACTGATTAAAATTTTCTTATATTAAACTGAAATAAAAAAAGGAGTAGACTTTTTGCTACAAAAGCTGAAGCTGTGAAGAATTCAGGAGTGGAGGAAACTAAACCAGACATTGCGAGCTCTTGACTCTGCTCTCAATAAAATATAAGTCTTTAGAACACTTTTTAACAGTAATAGGAAATAAATAAGAGTTTTTAATGGGAAGTGGAATATGACTTGCTGTTCCTTTACCTGTGATGAATCGGATGATCTTAAGTTATTCTTTTTGAGAAGATAACTGCAGCAGAATTTAATCAATGTGGATTTAAGGAACACAGAGATGTAGAGAAATTTATTAATACAGGTGCAGAACTAATGATCTGTGCACATGTTTATGCAAAAATTCAAAGGTCAGTGGAAGCTGGTAAACAGCACACAATGGTGATTTGCAGTGGAGGAGAAAGTGCCAAACTGATGTGTTTAGAATTCTCAGGAAACTTTTTCTTGTGATCTTGGCATAACAAGTACAAATGTGTTAATTAACTTGCTTGTAACTCAGGCTTGAAGATGACATCAATTTGGAGAAGTAGTAGAATACTAAACAGAAAAACTAATGATAATAAGGGCTGTAATGATAGAAATCAGATGAAAGTATATGAATACAGTCTGTGTGATCAGGAAAATCTGCTGAAGCTGGAGACTCAGCAATTAAAATCAAGAGTCAGAAGGCCACCACTGTGCAAAGGTTTCTTGCTGATCAGAAGGAAACTTCTAGCAGCAATGAGATATAAAAGTGCAAAAATATGCATGTGATTTGAGGAGCTGTTGCATGGCAGGATTTTACAGCAGAAATTAGTGCCTTCATAAAGGACAGTAGTGAACTGAATCTAGGATATTCTGAACTATCCTGGTCAGTAATTTCAAGTAAAAACTGCGAAGTCAACTGTGAAAGAAAAGTCAGTCTCACAAGAAATTATGAAAGCATGACATGTAATGCATTGCTACCTCTAATATATCGAGTTACTGTGTACCAGTGGAGAAAACACTGGATTTGAGCTAAAAGAAAACACAAAGTCAAGTTGTAATAAACTGATTACAAATAAATTTGAAGTAGAAATTATGAGATAGTTTCTTGCTCTGATGAGTGTCTTATTCTGGAACAGGCAGACAGGAAAAGTGGAGACAAAATTTAATGAGTTTTAAGGTTGCCCACAGTGAGTTTGTGAAGGACAGTATGCAGCATTGATGCTCGCAGTAAAAAGGCATGCCAGGCTAAGTAAACAACACGGATTTTCCCAATCCTATCTCCAGGAAAAGGCAAACATATTAGGGGCTGCTTATGAAGACCATTATCTATTTCCTTTTCCTTCTTGAGAATTGATTCACGCACTCGTTTTAACTTCAGTCTCTAGACTTCAAACCTGGATTTCATTGTTACTGGTTTTACACTGGGAGGGTAAGTCTCACACACTTACTCTGTGTGAGAGGCAGAAGCAGGAGAAAGATATTTGTCTAAGTGATAGTGTGCCTTAGCTCCAAGAAGGAAATTTGCTTGCTGTTGCTCTGGGCAAGTTGAAGGGCACCTGTTTATTAAAAACTTTAAAAAGGACAAAAGGCATTTGCTATCGATTGTAACATAATTACATGGTGAGGAATTGTTTGTTATTTTAGGATATTACCTGTAATTTTTGTTAGCATATATAAAATTTATAGAGTCATCTGATTAGCATGGTATCAGTGAGTGCATAGAGAATAAGAAATATCTTTCAGAAATCTTATTTTAGAAGGTTTCTGTTTCAAGTATATGCATTTGTATTTTCTTAAAAAAATCAGTTCTGTTTTAGAATAGGGTTCTGAATGTTATGGGGAAGATGGCAATGCGCATCTTCTAACAGCAAGGATTTTATTCCTGATCATCCTTAAATCTTGAAGTGTCCTCTTTTACACCTCAAAGTTTTCTCAAATGATCACAATGTTCTGCCAGGGAGATAAATATAAGGTACTCCCATATGCATGTGCCTGCAGCTGACAGCATTCCTTTCTGACTGTAACCTGTCATGGATTGCAAACAAACCCCAGTGACAGACTATATGCATGTTATGCTTTGCTGAACACGGTGCTGTTCGTGAAATAGAAATACCTTTTTATGGTGGACATGCACCTTCCTTTATATTTGTATTATGTGAATATGAAACATACATGAAAAAACCTTCCCAGTATCCGGAGGATTGTTACGAACTCGTGCTTGGGCTTTGCTCATAGCTGGAGCCCAAGCTGTTCTGGTGTGTGAGTATTGCTGTGTTCTGGGCATGGCTGGGGTTGCAGGAGCTCAGCTGAAGCCGTGCCTGACTTGCTCTGTGTCTGCAGCCGGAGCGAGAGGGGCCCTGGGCTCCTGGGGCCCTGCGCGAGCTCTGCTGCTGCCGGGGTGTCAGGGCTGGCTTTGGAAAGCAGCCTGGGGCGCTGGGACACAACTGGAAGGAGATGATTACTGGGGCTGGCAGAATGGAAGAAAATGACTTTTGCATCAGCTTCTTGCCTTGCTGGGCACTGCCAGCAATGCCTGTCAGGTGCTGCAGCCTGTCAGCTGTGTTTAACTCCAGCTGAACTGGAGGGCCCAGCACTGGCACTCTCCAGTGTTAGGCCATACTGAACCCTGGCAATTTTAATTGAATCACTGCTGCTTAAAGTCCACAAGATCTGTGAAGCCAGGCTAACAGAGGGGTTGTCAGGGAGGGGGTTTCATGCAGAAAGTCACAAGATAGCAGGTCTGTGTGGACAAGACAGCAATATTTGTGCGAATTAGATATTCTTCTGCAGCTGCTGGAAAACTGTGAGTCTGAGAACCTGAAATATGAACCCAAATATGCTGTGATTGAGCCAGCAGACACTCAGTACTTCTGCTGTTCTTAGGGGTGCCTCCATGAGCTACAATTAATCAGTCTTAACATTCATGTTATTTGCTATGAACTTGCTTTTGTGTCTGGATGATCCGTGTGACCTAGGCCACATTTGGAGCACTGGGTCCAGTTGTGGGGTCCCCAGCAAGACCGAGACACAAAACTACTGGAAAGAATCAGCAAAGAGCTATAAAGGTGATAAAGGGACTGGAGCATCTCTCCTGTGTGGGAAGGCTGAAAGAGCTGGGGTTGTTCAGCCTGGAGAAGAGAAGGAGTGTCTTATCGATGAATCTAAGTGCCTGAAGGGAGAACGCAAAGGGAACAGAGCCAGACTTCTCTTTGTGATGCCCAGAGACAGGACCGGAGGCAATGGACGCAAACTAAAGCACTGGAGGTTCTTCTGAACATCACAGAATCATAGAATTGTTTTGGTTGGGAGGAATCTTTAAAGATCAACATCAGGAAACACTTGTTTGACTGTGAGGATGACTAAGAATTGGCACAATTTCCCAAGGCGGTTGTGGAGTCTTCCTCTCCTTAGATAGTCACATGTTGTATGGACACTGTCCTGGGCTCTAGGTGGCCCTGCTGGAGCAGGTGGGTTGGACCAGATGAATTTCCAGAGGTCTGGCCCTGCCATTCTTAGCCAGCCTGTGCTTCTGTCGTTCTGCATTTCTTACCCTCAGCAAGCACGCTTGCTCCTAGTTTTAGTCAAGGTGAACTACCCAGTGCTAAAGGCATGACAATAAAAATGATAGCAAGCTACTTTATTAAATCCAGTGACAATAACAGCTGGCTGTGATGGTGACTGATTTACTTTTAATGCAGTGAGTTTCTCTGAGTTGTTGTATCCCTGCTGTGTCTCCTCCCTGCTCAGCTGTACGAGGTACCCACTGTGTGACACAGTGAAATAAGCCTTTGTCTCCAATGCAAACAGCAGGCTGGCCTTTCCTGCACCTACGTGTGCCAGGTTAAGAGAATATGGATGTCCCAATGCAGGAAAGAAAGGAAGAGCCCCAAAACTGTACTTCATGGCTCTAATATCCAAGTGAGGAAATGGGAAGTGTGAGGAGAAACACATTGCAGGTTTTATAGCATGTGAATAGCTCAAGTCTGCTAGACACAGTGATGAAAGTGGATCAAAATTAGCAACAGCTTTTAACCATCTGTTGAGAGGTGGGAATTAGGTCTCTGCTTGTTCTTCTTCCTGTCTCTTTCTCCAGCCTATCTGCAACTGCCTGAGGTAACTGATGCTTGTGACCCTTGGCTGTTAAATTGCAAGTCTTATGTATAAATTTCAACTGCATTTTTTCTTAATGTATCAGTTGTCTTCTGTATCCAAGTGTCTATTGAGCTAGTACCTGTTATAATTACATCAGATATATTTCTTCTGCAATTTTATGTATCTAACAAATATTAGACTCTAAAATTCCAGATGAAAAAACTTTCCATGAAAATGTGCAAATTACTTTTATATATTTTAAAATATGATTGAAATTAAGATGCATGTGATTTTGTTCTTGCTGTGATTGTTCATGGTCTGTAATGGGCCTGTCACATCTGTTCTGAGAGCAGCAAGGTTTGCCTTTGTCAGTAATTAGTTGTGGTTTTGTGCCATCAGCCCCAGTGTCAGTATGGCTGAAGGATTCAAATTGGTGCAGGACATCTGACTTTAAAGAAATCCTGGAGATGTGTTCTGCCAGTAGGGATTGAATACGTGAAAAAGAGCCAGGTGTGGGATCTCTAGGGAGCAGACATGCTGGCTGAAGCTCTGCTGGGGAATTCTTGTAGGCTTTATATAATTATATGAATCCCCTAGGCCTTCTGTAGGCCTCAAGTGCCAATTTTGAAAATAGTGTTACTACATCAGAGTAGTTAAGAGAGTCTTTTCCTTGGTATTCAGGAGGAATTTGCTGTAAACAAGGAGAGAGAAGAAATGTAAACCAAGATCCTCTGATAGATTCATAACTAGTAAAGGATGCAGATGGGGAAAAGGAATATTGATCAAAATTTCAGTTTTCAAGCTTTTTCTGTTGTTGCTGCTAGATTTTTAACCAGTCACTCTTACTTGCTTTTGCTGTTGCTTTTGTTTGTGTGGTTGGTTGGGTTTTTTGTTTTGTTATCACAAAAGATGACACTGTGTAAATATAATCCAAGGCAGTTTGGAAGTAAGGTTGAATTCATTTACTTCTTTCTCTGCCAGGATATTCCTCAGCCTTTCCTAAATCATTTCACTCCTAAGTCCTGGCTTTTATAACTAGACAGTACTAATAGTGGTAAAGACCTCAGAGAGTGAGCAAGCACATTAAACCCCAGAGCATATGAATGTGAAGATGCCTAAAACCTTTCACAGCTGGAAGGCTTCCTTAGGTACAGAATTGTCCCACTAAACTTAATAGAGTTACTCATGTGAAATGCAGCTGGAGAGTGAGTATTGACTGCTATGGGTTATTACCAGTACAATTTATTATGTTTTCACTAGAACTTTGGCTCCTGCCCCTACCACTGCAATGAGAAAAAAACAAATGTGAAATGGGGCATAAAACACCCGATGCATTATGGCTCTCCCGCTTTATATACCATGCAATGGCTTAATAAATAGTGGTATAAATAAGAAAAGGTGTTAATAAGGCAAAATCATCATGTGTTTTTATAAAGCCAAACAAATAGCAAACTATTCTTAAATTTGCAGCAAGTTGATTAAAAAAATTTCCTTTCATCTTCTCCCATTATCTCCCAAGTGAAATTAGAGAGCATTAGTGCGGGAATTAAGTAAAAGAAGTTAACTAAGAGCAGAATCTCATACAAAGCTCTAATTTATCTCTGATCAAAGTATCTGAGCCACTCTAATTAGCCCAAATGTTCTAGCTTTTGAAAATTGAATTGCTTTTCTGGCACGGAACGTGCTATTTCTTGTAATATTTCAGGACTTCACCAGTGTAGCAAAGAGAGAGGTGTTCTGTTCTCTGGAAAATTAAAGTCAAATTCATTTGAAGAACACAATTCTATTAATGCCACTCTGCCTTTCCATCCATATCTTTCTGTGGATCAGCTAAAGCATCTATCTGTATGTCATGAATACCTGTCTTCATTTAAAATAAGCATTGAGATAAGTAATTACATATTTATAAAGTGCTGTTGTCTCTCTCCTACAGCCAGACCCATTGTGAGCCAAGCTGGGAGCTAGAAAGCAGCACTTGGCTTGTGGGATGGCAAGGCCAGCACGGTTGACCTCCCTGGAGCTGCTAGAACTGGTTGTGTGACTGAGTATTTGGACTCCTTGATTTTCTTGGGAATTGTAGGAGGTTTATTTCCTCTGGAAGCCAAGGGCTGTGTGTGGCTCATGTTTGACTGACAGCAGTGAATTTGTTGGACATCCAGCTCTGGATGAACCTAAAGGCTCTCTCCTCTCAGCCCCAGGAAGACAGTGAGTGCTTGACTTCAGAGAGCTCATGCTTTGAAGGTTAGTACATTAGCCTGGAGGAAAGTCTTCTGATTTGAAATCTTGTGAGCGTCTAAAGTAAAGCAGCTCCATTTAACATGAAAAATGGTACAGTGTTGTGAGGCTTTCAAAATTAAACCAGCCCCTGGCGACACATGACAGCATGAGCTTCTCCTCCTTCCCATGTGTCACTCTCATTCAGCATAATACTCGTAGCATCAAGCAGATCTTCCCGGCACAGAATAACTGAATAAACTAGTTGCAAGGAGTTAAGCAGGTGTTTGAAGGTGCTCAAACCTTCCAGCTTAAGGACAAGACAGCTGTTTCTCAATACTTTTCTAAGACATGTCCTGAGCAACAAGGATGCTTTGTTGCCCGAGGCAAAGTGGAGACCCTTTTGGAAATGTTGTGCCATTTGATTTCTCTTGTTTCTCAGTCTTATTCTCAGGTTGCCACAAAACTGCTTTGTCAGTGTGCAGCAATTTCAGGACTTAAATGAAACTCTGAGGGTTTGAAATGTGCCTTCATCCCTGGGAGGAGGGGCAGCTGTGCATCTGAAAGGACAGCTGCTTTTCTGCTCAGGAGTATCACAAAGGGCTACTCTAATGGAATTATTGATTTATTTATCCATAGTGTTAAGGTTTAAAGACAAGTCAATAGCATCCTGAATAGCAGCATGTGCAGTGAGGACTGGCAACCAATGCAGTATTAATGAAACAGCTGTGCCTGTTGCACCCCTGGACATTGACTGTAAAGTATGTTATATTAAAGTTTCCTTGTGTTTCTGACAAATTTTAGGTCAAGCTCTTTGTACTTTCACTCAGTAAGTGGAAAAGGGTTTATGAAACTTGGTTCAGGGAGAACGCTTTTGTATTTTAATGAACTTCTCAAGTGTGCTGACAGTTTTTTTTGCAGAGTGTCATGTTCATGTCTTTGTTTCCAGTACCTTTCCCCACTCAGAGCAACTGGATTTCGGCTTGGAGAGGTGTCTCCTGTTCCATCTGCTCTGTCAGACATTGGATTTTTTTCCCCTGAAAGGCTGTGCAGCTTTGAGCACATCTTGAAAAAACACTTGTATTTGGGTTTTTGATAAATATCTTTGAGGTTTGTCTCCTGGAAGGGCTGATGGCCTGGTCCTGGTACGGCAACAAGGCAGCAGCAAACGTGTGAGAATATTTGGTGTGCCAGTGCATGCTGTGGTACACACCCTGTACTGGAGGAGTCTCTTTTATCCCTTTTCCTTTGCTGTTAATTTAGTGTAAGGGAACCTCATTTTCATTGTCTATAACTCTTGCTCGCTGACAACAGTTTGTGAGCCTTTGAAATTTTTTTTAAAATGACAAAAGAAGAGAGAAAACTCTCTGACTGATAAGCCTGTTTGAAAGGACTGTGGGAACTAAGCATGCAAGGACCTTGGAAAGGGAGCCAGTATATTTGATGACCACTCAAATTTGGCTTTTCCCCTGTGATCTGGACACCTAACAGAGTATAACAAGTTGGGTTTCCTTGGCCTTAGTTTCATGGTAGCTTATGTGGCCATAAAATTGCTATTTCAATCCACTTTGTAGTTGATGAGCCTCCTCTTTTCTGGCAGTAGCAAGAGAGAACAAAGGATGGAGTTAGCAGAGAGTTTTAAGTGAAAATCCTATAATTATTTAATTATTCTCCGCAGATGAGAGATGAGGAGTGGAATAAGCAATGTTTCATCGTCAGTGCCCATACTGAGAACAAACAGAAGGTTTCCAGTAATGCAACTTTCACTCAATTAAAATTCATTATAATATTTCCTTAAGAAATATTTTATATGTAATAATTAAAAAATATGTTACATTGCTATTATGACTTATGTAACTGTGCTTCCTGAGACAGTAGAAAATAGTAAAATGATCAAATGAGATTTGTAGCTCTTGCAATTGCTGAAGCTTTACAGATTTATGATTGGGGACAACAAACCACATGACTCAGAATGTCAATAAAAAAATCCTAAATTTATCCTTCAACTTCTGTTCTGGAGCTTTTAAAATAATTTTTTGAGTGAGTTTACAGAACTCTACTGGAACATCATCACAGATCCTCCTTTTAGGCTGTTGTTAGGCTTCTTTTCCAGATACAGTCTGCTTTTGGTTGCTTTTGTTTAGGATAGGATTAGGTTAGGTGTGAGGTCAGATTTGAGATCATTGAGTGTCGTTGTACCATAAACCCTTGTTAATGTACCACAGTAGAGATAACTGGCACAGCTCGTTCATCATCTTGAGCCTGATTTCCAGCACTCTCCCCAGCAAAGAGCACAGTGTGCTCTTCTCATTCCCCTCAGAATGCAAGAGACAAGCAAACAGGACTCTGAAATGCTTCCTAGATACTGTATATTAGTGTATTGAAGTCTCAATCATTATCTTTCACCTGTGCATCCAGGAACATCTCTTTCCTTTGGGTAATCAGAAGTTTAGATTAATTATGCTAATCAGCTAATCCAGGCTGACGCAATTAGCCAGAACATGCAGTATCTCTGGAAATCTGTACAGAATCTTTCCTACTTGATGACTTCAATTTCATGATCCAGTGCAGCAATTATAGGAAAAGAGAGAGCTCTTCATTTGTGTTTTCAATCATTCCACATTTCTATTAATCGTCATAAAACTCGCCCCAGATTCTGGGACAGGGAGTCCCTTTCTCAGGCTGCCTCTGCAGGGATTTTTGTTCTCTGTTCTTTCTCAGCTTGAAAGGAGAAGTGTGTTTCTGCACAGTTACCAGCCACTTAACTGGAGCACGTTTGTGTTCTGTTTATCTCAGAAAGGTACCAAGAAGCTCTCCTGTGGACCTGGATGGTGCAGCAATGGATCTGCGTGTGGTGGTGTAGATGGAGCTCACAGAGGCTAAACAGGCAATTAAATTACAGAGAACACAGAGAAGATCAATGTGAAAAGCTAATGAAAACTCACCTACCCCCCCTGCACTGTAAGAATGTGAAGAAATATTTCTGTTGGTGGTTTCTAAACACCTTAAAAGCCGCAGAATAGAAAAAGAGAAAACTAAAGGAAAAGATGGAGAAAATTTTGTGGATATTTTTCTGGAAGTCCATAACCAAAATTTCTTTTCGTTTTAGTTATAGGTCAGCACTGATGCTTCTAGTGCTTAGTCCACTCCTTCAGTTTTTTTTTTTTTCCTTTTCCTTGAATGCATTTTGTTCTTCCAATTTTTCTCTCTCAAAAGTCATGATAGCAAGAAGAGAAAAGTAACTTCCCTGGAAGCTATAGATTTTATGTTTTCTTAACACACATTCACCCCTCTGACTAGTAGTCACACTTGTCTGGTCTCCTTGGGGAAATCCCACCTTCCCCTGGAGACGTACACATCCCTGGCCGTGCAGCTGCAGCCACTCAGGGAAGTGTGTGCTGCCTTTGGCTGGCAGCTCTGCAGGCCAGCCCGTGGTACCACGGAGCAGCCCGTGATCCATGCCCAGAGTGCTCCTTGCGTTTCTGGGGATGGTAAAGCATTGACTCACCTTGGTCAAGCAGGTGGAGGACAAGTGGCAGATACGGGAGAACACCCTCAAACGAATGTTCCGAGAGGGAGGATATATTCCCGGTGAGATGAAATCTTGTTTTTCTTCTGTTCCTATCCATTGTGGGCACTTGTTTAGCTCCTGGTAAGCCACCTGTTTTTGCAGCAGCAGTCTGAATGGATAGCAGTAGGCCGGAGGAGATATTGCAATTTAAGACAGGAGATAATGCAATTCTTGACAAGAATTTGGCGTGTGTATATTTAAAGTGATTAAAGTTTAATGTAGTGATATTACAGTTAAAAAAGTGGAAGAGAAAGAAAAGAAAGTGGTAAAGAAAATCGATCAAATGAATCTGTACAGTGACACTGATCTAGCTTTGAAATTCCTTAAAAGGATTACACTCTGGTTTAATTAAATCCTTTGCTCTCCCTAACATCACTTAACCATTTTCAGTATCTCCTAGATTTCTAACATTACAGAGAAGAGAGTTATGAGTCAGATCACTTTGTGTGTTGAGTTTTAAACATGAGCCATGAATCCCTGAAATTCTTTGTTGTTTGTGCAGAATACATTTTACTCTCCCCACTTAGGGATTAGTCATCCTTTTCATAAGTCTTTTGATGAATAAGGTCATTAAAATTAACACAATATTAAAATACCTGGGCTCGGTAATTATAATGTTTAACCATGTTTTCTCCTGAGATTAAAAACTCTGTTAATTTTATCTTTCAGTCGCAGAATTTTGCCCAACCTTATTTATAGCAGCTTGAAGACTTGGAGCTGGGTATAGCTTAAGGCAACCACACTATTCTTGTGAACCAATGACATCGTATGTTTCTATGGTGAAGTAACTTTTAATACTCTCTTTTTCACTCCTCACCTCACATTTAAATATGTTTCTTGGTGTTTTTTTTCTTTTTTTGTAATAATTTAAAAATATTTCAGTCCTACCTAATGCTAATAGGTATTTTGTTTGATACTCTCATTAAGTTTTCCATTAACAAATTTTATCTGTCATATATTCCCACCTACCCATTAACTGAGTCACTGGATGTTGACAAGTATTGTGCAATGGGTTTTATGTAAGAAGAACCAAAAGTTTTATGTGTGGTAAAATAAGGATTGAAATTAAATTTATGGAAAAAAAATTCTTATAAAATGTTACAAGTCTTCCACTCTGGTTTAATAAGGTGACCAGGACATGCTGGAACAAGAGAACCGTAGCTAAAAGCTTGTGGCTCCTAACATTGGGGAATATATTTAACTTCCTGTATTTAAATGAGCCACTTTTGTAAGCTATTCCTGTAAATATTTCCTGAACACTGCCTACAGGTAGCTCTAGGGAAAAAGCAAATTGGATACAAATTGGGTGAAGATGTTAGTTACTTGCCTATTGTCATTCGCTAATGCATAAATCCCTTAAAGTCAGAGATCCTGCCTTTGTGCTGCAGATCCCTGCTCACAGTGCTTGGCAGAGCCTCCTGTGCCCCTGGCTCTGAGCAGGTGTCAGACAATGCTGTGCTGAATGACAGGGTGGACATGGTTAATGGAAAACATGGCTTTGAGCAAATACCTGAGCAAATACCTGGTTTTGTGTGGATGTAATGGATGTTAACCATCCTCATGGCATGAGCACCCTACGAACTTTTTAGCTAAAAGCTTTTTGAGTTTTCATGGTATGCACTATACCATAAGAATCTCAGTGCTAAGTGTAACCAAACGTTTTCCTTCACTTGGGAGATTTATCAAAAACCTTTTGGTTTAAATAATAGAATATACCTAGAGAAAAAAAAAAGGAAATATATTAATAGCACACTTAACATAAAAATGTAATTATTAGATAGGAATGTTTAGCTGATTTTTGTGATAGCCTCTAAGCTTCTGCATCTGCTCCTGTAGTCACCTGCCTTGCGAAGTTTATAGGGGATTTTCATTTCTGCCTTTTCCATAAGCTGTGGTTGGACCTATTGAGAGGAGCTGGAGTGTGCAGCTTCCCCTTCCTCTAAACTCAGATGCTGAATCCTGTTTTTCTCTTTGTTCCTGTTTACTTTCCCCTTATCTCCTGAAACTGGGAGCCAAGGTATCATGTATTTCTGTAGAAAATCCTAGCTCCTTCCTCTTCTCTTTATGATTAGAATCTCTCCAATGCCCTAGTTAGTATATTTTTGACTCCAGGCTGTTTTTCTAGAAAGTGCTTTCAGAAGAAGGTTTTGTAAATCATACAGTAAGACCTCCTTAAAAGAGCAGTTTTCTCATTGAATCACAGTTCTTTCTCTGTGAACATTATAAAAAGATTAAATGTAATACCACAGAGAAGGAAAGTTCAGAGAGACACCACGTGATTTTTAAGGGAGCCATTCTGGAAGCATTTTGAACTGGTTATTTAAAGTCTTGTCTAGTCCAGTTCAGGCCTTACCAGTATTCTTCATACTCTATTTATATAGTATATCTTGGAAAAAGCTGAATCAAATTCTGCAGGAACTCTGCTAGCTTTCTGTTTCTTTCTCTGTAATGTCTTCTGCAATCCTCCTCTTGGCTGGGATGAGCAAACTGTTCTCCTGGGCAGTGCAAACTGCAGCACTCTGTGAGCTAATTACCTTATGTTAGTCAGTTCAGAAATTACTGGCAGCTAATCTTCATAATGCTAATCAGTCAGAAAATAAGGCACACAGCAAATAAATACCACACATCTTTGTGCTTGAAAACAATTAGGAATGACCCTAATCTGATTTACAGAATTGGAGTGCTTCCTGAAAGGGAACAATGTGTGGCTCTTTTCACCAATTCCGTAAAGTTCTTATGGTTTTTTAATTGACCCATCTTCTTGATGCACTTCATTGTTTTTCCTTTTGGATCCCTCTGAGCTTGAATTTTCAAAACCTGTTATAAATCTAAAAAGGTAATGTCATCTTGTTCTCTTCATCAGTAAGTGCTAGCTTTTAAGTCTGCTCTTCCAAATACATAATAAATTTCAAAACGTTAATTTAAATATTTGTTGGGGTTTTTTTCATTTCACTCATGTTTGAGTTGAGAGTGAGAGTGAGAGTATTTTCTCTTTCATATCGGCTCTCTCCTCTTACTCCCTTAAAAATGTTCTAATTCCACTATGCTGTTGAAGTAATTTTAAAAATTACACTATTTCAAACAACAGTTTCCCAGTTTTGCTGGGTATGGCTTTTGCTGCTTGCTGCTGAAGAAAGTAAATATGCAGAATTCAAACTCCTTAGAAATAATTTAGCACCTGGATATCTTATGGTACCTTGCCATGATAATTAGCATCCTACAAGACACCACTGAGCATTTTGTTCAGGGGGAAATTCTGCAGAAGTAGGTATATTTTTATACAGAAGGCCTAAATCCACATAATCTGAATGCCTCCAAGCTTTGGAAATACTAAACCCTTAGCCATGCATCCTGCATTGGTGTGAACATTCCCTTAACTGTGTACTTATGTGAGAGAGGATGATCTTGGAGGATCAGGAACGTCAGAAGAGTCAAGAGGTGCTGGCATTGAGGAGAGCAGACTCTTACACAAAATGCTGTAACTCAGTGATGGTGGTTCTTCCACAGGTGATTTCCAAGTGGGAAGGTTGGTCTGGGATCAAAATGCCATTTCTTCAGCTGTATTTGAAACTGATTATGCAGAAGTTGGTAAATGTTAGATCCAGAAATCCAGGTGCCCTTCAGAGCCCTGAAAACACTCTCAACAATGTGACCATTTGCAACAGTTAAAAATACAGAAAATAAGAAGGAATAGGAACAGCATATCATGTATTGTCACTTCAAAATGAAATCTGGGAGGATGCTCTTAAAACAGCTGATAACAATCAGATCCAGAAAAGTACTTTAATATTGCAGATAGAAATGCTGCTCGGAATAATGTGGTGTGACAAGATCGATGGAACATATCAAATGATTGCTGAACTCTTAGATTCCATTAAAACAAAAGATTAAAAAAGCTTCCAGCTCATCTCCTTGATGGTATAGGAATGTCACTTGTAAAATGATCACTAAGGAAGCTTGTCAGTGAAGAAGACTTATGTATGCTAATTAATTTGATTAATCATTTGTACATTGGCATCTTAAAATGAGTAGTGGATATCAAAGCTGGAAGAAAGTTCTGTTGCCCTTTTTTTTCTTTTTTTTCTTTGGTTTGGTTTTTTTCCCCTCTAGATCCTGTCATTGCCCACTGCTACCAAGAGCTCTTCCTGGGCGGATGGCGGTGTGTTACAAACCTCATCGTGGTTTTGGGTAGTGATGGACTAAACTGACAGAATTCTCTATTTACAACACATGATTTCTGTGACCTGAACCACTGGGTGCTGGTTGCTGTGCTAGATTGTTCCATAAAACTAAGCCCAAGGAGTTTGAAGACTTCTGGAATGAAGTCTGGTGCTCAGCGTTGGAAGTACAGGGTTCCCAGCACAAGGAGGATGTGGCTGAAGGTGAACAAGCCCAGTGGAGGGTGAGGGAGCTGGAGTTCCCTGCGAGGTGTTGCTGAGGGAAGTGGGCTCGTTTAGCCTGGGGAAGAAATGGCTGAGGGTAAATCAGAACAGCCTTTCAATGCATGAATGGTTTTATGATTCCGTGTAGAGTGATTGTACCTAGTGCAAAAAAGGCCGAAATCACTAATCCAACAGGACCTGGTGCTGGCTGGGGAACTACTGGAGCCTTTCTGCACTCAGCAATTCTTGCATTGGGCTGTGGGTGCCCTGAGGTGTCTCTCTGGTACTGATGGCTTTGAGAAGTCCCTGTGTCTTCCAGGCAGACAAGGATTTGCAGCAGAATTTCATAAAAACAAACTTGCAAGAATCTCCTTACATCCATCCTTCATGTTGTGGAGCAAATATCAAGATACCCAAAGACAAGGTCTATTTTAGGAGAATGTTTTTGCTAGAGGCTGAAACAAGTAAATTGCATGTCCCTTCTCCTTACCCCCAGTCAGAGAGACAATGGAAATGTGGTTTTCTTCTAGTTTTTCCCCTTTTATATTCCTGTCTCTTTTAACTTCTGGATTCTTAAAATTATAACTGGTATTAGATGGGAAAATTAGAAATCTATTAAAAGTTAATTAAAACTGGCTGTAACTTTTCCTCAGTTTGTGTTTGAGGAAGGGACACAGTGACAGACTCTGCCTGCTTTCTGTTTTTTTCTTATTTCCCCCTCCCTCTTTATTCTTCTGCCTCTCACATTTCAAAGGCACCCAAGTGATGTGGAGCCCACATACTGTTTTCCCAAAGAGCTGTAGTGTCCATGTGTTGTTGGAGATGCTCTGTGCAGTGTCTGGTGATTTCCAAAGAAGCCCATTGCTGACTTAGCAATGCAGGCCTTGGAAAATCCTTTCTTGAAGACTTTTTTCTCTTTTTGTTTTTTTTCTCCCTCACTTGGTTAGTTTGGCTCTCCATACCCAGCTCTAAAGCTAATCAATGCCTTTCCTCAAGAGAATTAATGAAAAAATTCTTTCTAAAATAGCAGGGTTTCTGTTTATAACTTTCACCATTCCATACTCTTCCTTGCATAACTCTCCACTAGAAGCAGAATCACATCATACCTCCGAATGAAAGGATTTTAAGCCAGCTGTGTAGTTGTCTTTTACAATAAGCTCTCTACTTATGTCAAAAGAGCCATCACCTTCTTTCCTGAAGTTTCCACAAAGCAGGCAGGTCAATGGTTTGAAATTTCAGTTAAGATGGCTCTTGGATTATGGGGTTATTGCTATAAATTGGTTCTTGTCCAATTTGAATACATTCTAATTGCTACTTTGCACTGCAAGTAGATTTTCAGTGTCAGAATAATCAAATTAACAGGGATGACCCTTCAACTATTCATTGATGCCTCTGATGTGTTTTCAAAGGTCTCATTTTTTAATTTGTCTTAAATATGTCAAGTTCTTATAGTTGTTCATTTTGCTAAAGCATCTAGAGTGTATTGAGTGTGTTACAAAATAACCCACATCCCAAAGTTTCATTTAGGCTATAAGGAAAAGAAAAAAATGGAAAGAGAATCACTATGGTATTAGAGTGCAAAATATTATGTAAAGACTCATTGACATTGAGGGGAATTATTTTTTATTTATATAAATAATTATCTAATTTCAGTTATGATACATAATTAGGTATTATTTTTGCATGCAGATAGAGCATTTAGAAGGAAATCCAGCAGGGGAACAAGGCTTGTCCAGTGCAATCTTTGTTGTCCAAGCTGGAAGCAAATGCCAGTGCTTGGAGATGCAGCAGAGGTTTACAGCAGGATTTAGGGGTCTGCTTGCCAAGTGTGCACATCGTGCTCCTCCCTAAACAGCCAACAGCTGGAGCCCAGTGTCAGCCTTAGTTGGTGTGAGTCTCCTCAGAATTAGGAAAGATCATCCCCAGTTTATGAGCTGATGTGATGGGTCATGGTGGTTCCCGGCTGTGGCAGTGAACAGGGATGAAGATATAGGAAAAGCTTATGTGGGAGAATTGAAGAACGTCATTTTGTTTGAAAAAATCAGTGTGTGTTGGACAAGAGAGGTGCAGCAGGGCTGTGCTTCCCTGTGCTTTTCCTGCTTGGCTCGGGACACGCTGCCAGATGATTCCTGTGTCACTGAGTGGGCATGGCAGAGTCAGTCTGGAAACTATGGAATGTGGGACAGTGTGGAAGTTATTTACCTGCATCTGTACTTCACCATGTTACTGTTGCATTTCCTCACAAACCAGTTTTCACCCTGAAACCATTGCTTTCTCTTCCCTGTTCAAAAACTTCCACCTGTGTGGTTGGATACTATATTCACTCCCTGGTTTTCCGAGCTGGAATGGCTGCTGGGAGAAATTGGGCTGCATTTGGGTTTGGCATAACTTTAGAAAACAGTGACATTCCATGTCCATGTTAGGCTTTTGATTCACGCTCATAAAAGATTAAACAGTCTTCTGCTTCATTTTTAATCTGGGCTGTAATTCCGTTGCCAAAGTGAAGTTGAATTGGCTGACACACACCTTGTGTTCACTGGGAATTTCATGGGAAAAATAAGAAAAGAATCATAGTTCTGCTATTAAATATCAATTTGAGATTAACTCTGATTACTTGTGTTCTTTGGGGGTGTTCTTTTCCCATAAAGTTTCTTTTGGAAAGTAACAATATTAGTAACAAACATTTAGTTAGCAAATAAGAAATATTTTCTTACCCCCAAAAAACTTGAAAAGAAACTATGTGACACAGAAATAAGTGTTAGACGGTTTGGAGAGCTTTTTGATTTTGTAGATTAGATTTATTTTTTATGTATTTTTTAAAATTTATTTTTCACAGCTGTATTTACTGCTTTGGTATTTGATAGAAGAAAACTAATGTACCAAAATGAAATAAAACAGAAAAAAGGAGGGTATATTTAGCAGGTAAGGTTTTTATTAAAACTACTGTTCCATTTTCAACAGTGGTCTAAATTCAATATACATAAAAGTCCTTCTGGTTCCTATCAGGGGAACTGGTGGTCTCACAAATAATATTTGCAAATATAATCCATATACTGTACTGACAGAATGTCCAAATGATAATGGTAACTAGCTCTTGTGTTTGAATTTAAGTGTGATCATGTTATTTCAGTCCCTTTATAGATTTATGGAGTCTCTGGTTTCTCTGCCAGTGGGAAAACAGGTTCAGTGTGCATGAGAGTTGCATATATTTTTGTGGAGGTGGGAAAAAACCTTTTAATTTAATCTTTGCCCCAGAATATACTCTGATCCTAGAGGCTGCTCTGAAAATGGTTACGTTTTTCTGACAGCTGTTCAGTCACTGAACATGTCTTCAAAGAAAAGGCCCTCATTTCCAATTGGCAAATTTCTAATATTAGGTTTCAGATTATAAAAACCTCACCCTAAACCCTTTTTTACTTCAGGGCTTCTTGATAAAATCCAATCAGCCCAGAGGGAATTTACAATTCAGCAATTGCAGCAGGTGATTACTACCTGCAGGAGCAATCACTTATCGTACATCACCTGTGGACTGATGAACCATTTATTATCAAGGGTTTAATTGCTTGTACTACATCCTTGTGGCAAGATACACACAGAGCCCTCCTTTGTACATATGGATAAATGCAGGCCACTTGGTAAGGATGGGAAATGGTCCATTCAGGTTAGGTTTTGCAAAAAGGAAATTATTCAAAATATCTGAGAAATACCTAAATCTAGGATACAGATTTGCAGTCTGTGTTCACCCATTTCTGCATCTGGTTGAAGACAAGAATGGGTGAACACAGACTGCAAATCTTAATTAATTAAACAAGACAGAAGAAAAGTGTGTGTATGTATGTGTAGGGTTTTATTAATTTATTTCAATCTGTCTGGAGTCTGATGTGAAGATTTTGGGATTCTTCTTCAATCCCATCTATTTTTCACAATTTTTAAGTGAGCTGGTGTCATGCATTTAAGAATCTCGTGATGGGATCACCATCAAAAGGTGTTTCCTTGTGTGAACTCCACATATGGGCAGGAAAAGATCCCTGGGCACAGTTAAATGCAGTACTGGTGTTTGTTTTATCCACAAAAGTTTGCCAATTATTAAATTACTACTTCAGAACAGTGCCAGATGTATTTAACACTAACATCAATAACAGTGTTAAAGCTGGGAGCCAGCTGCGAAGTACACACTGAGACAGCCCTAGGTACAGGATTGAGACAAGAGAAAAAAAGTAAACGAAATTGAAGTAATTCTGGTCCTGAAGCCATGTGAAAATGAAAAAAATCTCTGAAACCATGCAGAAATCTTATTTAAATTGTTTTACCTGAAGCAGTCCCTGCTGCATCAGCTGAAAAAAGCCAGTGTTGCCTTCCCTCTAGGTGCTGCTCCTCTGCAATGCAAAGTATGGAGCAAAAGGGAGTTGGTTTAAAGTGAAATGTAAGGATGGAAAGATTGCATGAAACTACCACTAATCAGTTACTGGGACGGACATGAGCTTCCCCTTCTTGTTTCGTTAATCTGCTCTGCGGTCCTGTGGGAGAAGCGCTGTCGGCAGCGCTTTGGAGAGCCTGAGCTTGGAGAGCCCCTGTGCCTTTCCCAGGGAGCTGATCTCTGCCTGGAGCTTGGCCAGCACCTTGGCCACGGGACTGTGCTGCCTTTCCATCAGCCTCCCCCAGGCCTCGTCTCCACTGCTGGGTCCACAAAATGTGGAGATTTTCAGACTCTGTGTACTGGAGGAACAGGTGTGTTTCTGGATACTTGGGAGCCTGGGTCTTATCTGCAATTAAAATGTGAGTTCCATGGTTAAAGGGATTAATGAGGCAGCCCAAATGAGAACATTTCCAAAAAAGCGATTTTTGCAACTATTCTGGATTCCATTAGAAACTTCCAATATTGTTCCTTTGATATAGAGTTAATCTTCTCTATAATGAGAATATTGCAAAATACACTACTGGTAGGAGTGTGTAAATATTTTATATGAGAGGTAATATAAGTAGGATCAAATCCTGCTTGCCTCAGTCATGCAGCTAGTCCCATTGCATTTAAACAGGAATGCCACAGTGAATAAAGCAGGCAGGATTGGTCCTATATGTGCTCTTTCTATATTTCATTTTCATCTTGAGTTTGGCTTCATTTGTAATTAACACAGTATACTGATTGAATCATTAACTGTATAGTTCATCTCTCATCAGCAGCTTGTAGATTGAGATCCTAATGTACTGTAACCCATTGCTAGGATAGCTATAAAATTTTGATTTATGGAGGCAAATATTTTCTGTTCTGGTATCATTTGTGATTAAGAAATGATACAAACAAATTTATCTAAGAGAATTGCTTCCTCATGTCTGACAGTGCTAGAAAATTCATCTTAAGGATATCTGGGATAAAGGGAAGGATGAATTTTTAATTCTTTTGAAGCATATTAAACTGAACCTTTTTTAGCTGCCAGATGTAGAGATTAGAGATTTACTGAAATAAAAAAGGGAAGTGTCCTTGCTTTCATACAACTGCTGTCAGGATGGTGGCAGTGTTAAAGTCAGTCTCACTGGAAATTACTTTGTAGATTTTTTTCTGGATTTTCTATCCCACTTGCTGAAAGTCTTGTTTTAAGCTTTTTGTCTTCTAGGTCCATCTATTCAATAATTATCTCAGCACATTTACACTGTAATATTCTAATGAAAAGCACCTAAGTGACCTTGTGAAGTGTGGAAAAGCCGGTACAAAGCAGTGCTGTGTTTACAAATTTTATTTTCTTAGCTGTATCCTAACACAGCAGTGTTTTGGCAACATCAAAAAACTACTGCCATCTTCACAGAGTGGCACTCTGTAGTTCTTGGAAAGTCTTGGAAAGATATCTCTTCCTGCTAGAGACACGTGTCCCAGAACAGATGTTACAGTACCATCTCCAAACATACAGCAATTTATAGAGCCCATAAGTGGTGCAGTATTAACAGTCCTTTATCCAGTAGATGCCAGCGTCATTCTTAACAAGCCATTAATTGCAATAAAGAGGGTTGAAAATATATCCAGCAAAACTGGATATTTTGAAGGCTACACTAGGAGAAATGGTCTCACAAAGCCACGTCTAGTTATTTAAACATAGTTTATAGTGGCATTTACAAATAGGCCTTTGGATTCAGATCCTATCTTTATGAACTCGGACTGAACGGGAAATGAGGGGGTACCTTTGGCATAAGAGGTGATTTAAGACTCCTGATGCCCCAGTCTTTCTCTGCATGGCTTATTGCCAATAATGTGAAATATTAGCCACAAGATGTCCTCATGAGAAAAATGTTAGTTGCCAGCTCTTTGAAAATAGGCAATTGTTTCTGTCTGAGCCTGTGCAAACCAAGCCAATGCTTCCCATTTTTCGGCATCCAGTGGTTCTGGAAACCTACAAGAGCCAGCAAAGCGTCTTTTTGGGCAAAGGCAGTGAATGCACTCCAGGCTGCATGAGAGGAGAATTTCCAGAAGGGTGAGGGGGCTGATCCTCTTCTTCTGCTCAGACCACAGCTGGAGCTCTGTGCCCAGTCCCGGGCTCCTCACTACAAGAGACAGGGACATACTGGAGAGCATCCAGCAAAAGGCCAGGAAGGCTCAAGGGAACTGGAGCATCTCTCCTCTCAGGAAGGGCTGAAGGAGCTGGGGCTGTTCAGCCTGGAGAAGTGAAGGCTCAAGGGAACCTTCTCAATATATATATAGGTTCTAGAAGGGAGGTGCCAAGTGGACAGAGCCAGGCTCCTCTTGGTGTGCCTCTGCCAGGACCACAGGCCATGGGCACACACTCAAACACAGGAGATTCCCTTGGAACATCAGGAAACACTTTTCCATTGTGAGGGTCACTGAGCACTGGCGCAGTTAACCAAGGAAGTCTTCATCCTTTGAAATATTCCAAATCCATCTGGACATGGTCCTGAACTTTAGCTGGCCATGCTTCAGAGCAGATGAGCTCTGGAGGTTCCTGCCAATGTCAAGCAATCTGTGGTTCTGAGAATGAAAATCAGTCTTGTGTCAGTGCTTCTGATTTCCTCAAGTGTTTGGAAAGCCATGTGGCTGCTTTAACTGACCCACTTGCTGAGTAATATCCCGAAGATACTCTGGTCATAGCATTGTTTGACCAATAAAGGTTATCTGATAAATCACCTGAAAACATTAATTTTTTTTTATTTTTTAAAAAAAGCAGTTATTGAAACAAAGCAGAAAATCTCCTATATAGTAAAATAGACTTGCCCAAACACTTCCAAGTGTGACTTTACCGTTGCCCAGCATTAAGGCAGAGTAAGAAGATTGGATATCCTTGTGATGCTTCAAAAGGGATTTGCACCACCAAACCCCAAATGTGTGAGTGCCAATGGGGAATTCCACCATTGAAGAGCTGTCCTGGCAGCTCTTCTGTCCTCTTCAGCTCTTCTTCCTACTACTGTCAGCAGTAACCTGCACAGGGTTCAGCTCTCCCAAACACAGTGAATACTGAAAAGAATTATTTATAGTAGCCTAAGTATTCTGAGACCGTCTATCACCCCAGGGTCAGGAACCTGGGATATGACCCTGTTTTGGGACAAAACCTGCAGTGGAAAAAAGGGACCACAAATCATGCCTGAATCTGATAGAAAGTGATCTCAACCCCACGTGTCCCAGCAGCTCCAAGGCCTCTCTCTCTTGCGGGGGAGCAGGTACTGGCACCTCAGCCAGGAAGGGCAGGAACAGCTGTCACTGATTGGGCAGGAGGCCCACAACAAGAGATTGAGTTACCTGCAGCAGGAGCTCTGCAGAAATTAGACTGTTGGCAGAGTTTAGCTGGTAGGAGTTAATACACATTCTTTGTTGAGAAATTTGTGACAGAAATATGAGAAAATCCTTTCTTGCAACCAGCAAAGCAGGTTGGAAACACTGTTAGGAAGATGAATATGACAGCAAAGTGGACAAGGAAGAGTTAATGACAAGACATCCAGGCAACAATCTGTTATCTCTAGGGACTGTAGAGAAATTCATAGACTTTTTTCTTTAACGTGGCTGGATTAGAGACTAGGAGAGAATCAAAAGCAGGTAGGGTATCCTGAAGCAGTGAGCCTCGGGTTTTTTACTCCTCTCTCCTTTTTTCACATCACACCATGCTCCTTTCCATCAGGTTTTGATCACAGATTCTGGTTTGTCTGCAGTTCCTTTTCTATCTTTGATCAATGTTTGTCTTTGATCTCCGTATTTCTGTCTATTCTATTCTTTTGTCTCCAGTCTATGACTATTATATTCTTCCTTTTTTTCTGTGCTATTATTTGCCTTCCAGTGGCTCGCTCTTCTTGTTTCATTGTACTTTATCTCAGTCCAAAATGGTGTACTGGGTGTGAACAATGAATGAATTCATTTAAAATGAGTTGATGACAGTGCTTAGCTAATCCATATCATGCATAAAAGCCCACTGAGTGAGTATAATAAGTGACTCAAATCAAAATTAATTCACACTGATGCTCAGAAAATCCATATGGAGGGCTGTGGAGTGACAGATCAGAAAGGTTTTGTGTAACCAGAGTTTTAAGAAAATGTGTCTTTAAGTAGAAAAAAAGAAATCTATGTCTGCCTTTTCCTTCTGCTTTGTTATCTTTGGATGAAACAGATTAGTAAGTGTGTAATTGATTAGTTAATTAGTAAGAGTGGCCCCTGAAGACTGGTTACCAAAGAGATGAGGAATGATTGCTGACTAAAAATGTAACAATAAAGAAAAAGTTTGGTGGTGCGTTCTTGTCTCCCATAGAAAATCATAAAGGCATGCAAATGCAAACAGGCTTTCTAGCACAGGGTGCTCCTGTTCCTCAGAGATGGAGCTCCTGTATTACTGCTCTGGGACGTAGACGTGTGAGTTGAAAGGAAATATAAATAACTAGGAAGAGAAGACTAATAATTGGAAAAGCTTGACAGAAACTCCTTTGTGTCATGTTCCCAATCTTGGTTTTGCCACAGGCTCATTCCTAATAATTCCAACCATTGAGCAGTAACTGTTATCCAAAGAATCATGTCTGAATTTAAATTAGTTTTTCAGTTATTCTTTTTTGAGTGGCTCCATCAAATATATATAAAACTAGGGGAAAGGCCTTGTTGTTTTTACATTCAAGTGCTCTTTCCAGAGCATGCCAGGACCTGACATTTCTTTGAAGCTTTTCTAAATTTCAAAGGGGTAATGCATTTAAAACATCTGAAAGTTTTTATGTCTCTCTCTCTCTAATTATTTTTGATGTGATACTTCTCAGGACACATAAAATAAAACCATTTTCTGCCTGATCTTAATTGAGGAGACTCTTATCTCCTTCTGTAATTACTGATGAACAAGATTTCTACATGGATTAAATTGCATATTCTCTCAAACTGGAACAGGGTTATTTTTTTTGTCTTTCACAGCACACTTTTCTAAAGCTCTGCAATGTCTCCAATCCCATGTAAACTCTGTATTTACAGCTGTCCACAGCTGTATTACACTGGCTGCTATATAATTACTGTTATTTCTGCAGTTTATAACTACCTTAGGTATTCAGAGAGGATGTGTAATCATGATTACTGTAAGTGGAGAATATTACCATGGTGATTCCACAAGACTTACGGGAAGGATCCTGAGGAATGCACTGAGTTCAGGTGTATTTACCTCAGCCAAGGTAAAGCACAGTGACTCGGGCAGATCCATTTCTGCTCACGGCAAGGTCTTGGTAAAGGTGGGCTTCATCTCACTTCACTCACAGGAGGGCAAAGTACATTTGTGTCATTCAGCCACAGCCTGATGGGAATTCACGCCCTGAAATTCCTGAGGGGGGTTCCCAGGGAAGGGTCTGGAGATGTGGGAGGACAGAAGTTTGCTGAGGTTGCTTTCCTGCGAGGTCCAGCACCTTAGAGAGTCTGCATTGCTGGGTCCTTGGCTCATTGATGAGATGTTCATAGGCATTTTCATATTTTTTGACTGAAGTTGCATGCAGGTATTAATCAATAATGTACTTTGGCCTCCTCCATGTGTTACTTGGACTGGCATTCCTCCAAAGAATGAATTTCTGCATTGATTTTTGGTTTAAAACACTTCAAAGAAATTTGAAATACTTTGTTATGCTGAAAAAAGTTTCAATTATCTTTCCCGATTTTTTTTTTTTTTGGTCAGGCATGACCTTTGGGTAAGTAATTTTTATCATAATAATCACCAAATAGAAATAATTTTCTGCAATGATCATGTCTCCTGGCTCTTCCCAGTTGTGTTTCTGAGGTAGCATGTTGGGTTTTAATTCTCTTTATCCTGTATTTTTCACAACAATGTAAGTATTGTGTTCAGATGAAGTAGTTTATGAGTCTCTGTGTATCATGGCACAGGCAGATATTTGTGGACTTAGTAGTATTTTCTGCAGAAATGAAGGGAACTCCCTACACACGTGTCTAATTCACTGGAGCTCTGTGCTCAGGCATGGAGCCTCTTTTAACCCCACCAGTCCTTAAGCAAGTTAAAGCAGTGCTAAGAAAGAGAAAAAATCATAATTAAACAAAAAGGGAAGTAAGAGAGCGTAACAATCCCAAATGAAGTGTTGTAAAATTACCAGTAAATAGCACAGATTTTCTGTCAGTGCCTGGAATTTCACTAAACCTGCAGTTGAATGTCATTCTGCCTCAGTGTCTCTGGCATCCAGAGCCTGTGAGCATTGTGGAAATGTTGCTTGCTCAATGTATTTCTAATTCAGAATGAGTGCCATCCAGTGAATTGCCTTTGCTGACCACTGGTGTCAATAAAGGGGAAAAGACCCCCAAACTGCCTGGAAAATCAGCTCAGTTCTATTCTTCGGGCTGTTAATTTTATAGCTCTGCTCAGTAAGGGGTAACTGGGTTTGTAGTTATTGATTCTTTTGTGAGCACTGCAGAAGTTCATGAAGAATATTGAATATTCCACTTGGGTGTCTCACTGACTACTGGTAAAGGTGCATTTTTCATAGTGCTATTATACACTTGTTAGTTATCCTGGAAAGCAGAAGTACCCATATATCAGAGTATCCCTCACATGGCCTTTGTTTACTGGTAGCTGGCAGGAATTCTAAGCAGATAAAATAAGAAAAGCATGAAGCAGGAAATGATTATATTTTGAAGGAAAAAAAAGCCAAAACTGAGAATCCTGCAACCAAGCACACGTCTAGAAAGCATGGCTTCCAGTCTGAATAACAAGGCATCATGGTGTAGCTTAAGTCACAGTTCCAACTAAATCTGCTTTATAGTGTCAGCAAATACCTTTGCCATTTTGTACTGTTCTGATTTTATTATTTTGCTGCATGTTCTGTTCAAGGATTGACTTGAATACACTTGAGAAAGTTGATCAATACAGACACAGCAATTACAGATGAATAAATTACAGGCCTTCTCCAGCTGAATTGCAGTAAGAGTTGGAAGCTCCTGTGTGTGTGTGGGGGGGGGGGGGTCCACGG
>WAAG01030337.1:27139-52491 GCA_013390105.1 Tichodroma muraria
TCCCTCCGAGACTGTCAGATTTGTTATTACTAAACAATGTTGTGTGTGCTGTAGGCAGGAGAAGCTGCAGGGTTGTGTTTAGAATAATAGTGTGTTCACAAATAGTACTCAAATAGCTCTGAAATATCACAGTTAGCTGCATCTTCATTCTGTTATCTCACTGCTTCATGCTTCTGAGACCTTTTCCTAGCAGACTATGAAATCATTCCAAATGTAAGACGATAAATTAATAGAACAAAACAAATCGGAGTCAGTAGGAGTGCATTTGGCACTAACAAGACCCATCTGAGTTTCACATTTTCTCTTGCTATAATAAAAAATAAGGCTTGTGTCAGAACTCATCTTTTTTTTTAATTGCTCTTGCACAAAGCACTGGATATTATTTTAAGGGCTAATGGAAAAGAGCAGTCTCTCCAATTCTTCACAAAATCATTTCTTTAAAGTAGGAGGGAAAAATGTGAGATGTAAGAAGAAATACATTTTATATCACTTAGGGCAGAAGGAATGGATGCTTGGTTTTTGCACTGCATCACAATGTAAAGGGATGGCTTTAGGGTAAATAATGTTAAATATTTGCAGGAAGTGAGAACTCAAACAAGACATACTTGGAAGTGGAATGTTTGATGTTATGTCTGAAGAGGCAAAGAAGTTTCTTATTCTCTCCTTGAAAGTACTGAAACTTTCTGAGTTTTGCTATTTTTTTTTTTTCCCTTGGTGTAGAAGGAAAACTATTGAAACATTCCTCTTTTGCTAAACACATGTCTTTTCTGCTAATGAACCTCAGCAGCCTGGAAATTAAGGAACTGAGATCCTATTCTTCTAGAGAATAAAAGACCATTAAACTCTGCCTCTTTCACCTGATGTTTATAATGAATTTTTCTGCTAGCAAGCACCAAAGGTGTTTCATTTGCTGATCTGTTCTTTGATTTGATTTCCTAAGATTAAGCATATTTTACAGAGCTCTTTTTCTGTTTGTTTGATAATACTTCATCATAGTTCATTTGCTTTAGCTGACTCTAACAGCATCCTTGTAAAGAAATGTTCAAGTCATCTTGATAGTAAGTGACTTGATTAAGAATATGAGAACATCTAGCATTCAGGAAAGTCTTTCGTGCACTCACGTGTTGTCACAATATTGTCTTCCCCATATCCAGAGATCCTTTCCTGTTGTTGAAGGCCACAGTAACATCCTGGAGAGTTCACATGCCCCGCTGTGTCCTGTAGCCACTCCGTATGGCAGGACTTACGTGCCATTTCAGGTGATGTCAGTAGAATTTGGAGAGGCCTGTAAACTTTAAAGAGCTCAGAAAAGAGTCTTGCGGTTTGAAAACTGTGTTTATGTTCTTACAAAATCTTCTCAAAATAATTTGTTTCATGTCCATTGGCACCATTGAGTTTGTTGGAAAGGGATTTCATCAAGTGAAAGGAAAAAACCATGAAGGGGTGGGAACTGAAGGGGATGATGAGTAAGGGAGAAGTTTGTCAGTGATACAATTTCTTTCCCTTAAATAGTTAGCCTTTGTTGCAATGCATTCAGCATTGAAATGTTACGCAGAGAGGAGGCCAGCCAGTGTAGTGGAATTAATAAAACTGATCAGCTCTGCTCTGACATGTTGAAGTGGTGCCATTTATTAGAAAATGTTTTCAGTAACTCTGTTATGTTTCCTCTTGAAAGAGAGAAAGAGGTGATGAAGGAGCCAGCTTCTGTCCAAGAGACGCTTTATGTTCAGTAGTTTGGCCAGATTATAAGCAATTCTGTGCTGAATTGAGGACTTCTACTGTTTGGTAGGAATGGAAAAGGACAATGATTGGAGGACTCATTTTCTTTAAGTATAAGAATAAATTACTTTGCCCTAAATACTTAGTTACAGATACTAATGGCACTCTAGACTCAGTTGCGTGTCACTACATGTGTAAAACTTTTACTAATGGGGTTCTCTTTCTCTGAAAAGTTCTCTCTCTCTGGGGGCCGCTGAATTCAAAATCCAGCTCTTTGCTCGTGTTCCTCTTCCCCTGCTGGCGCCTTGTGCGGGTGTTGTAATGTGGGAAGCACAGCTGAGCTTCCAGCACAGCTTTGAGCTCCACCAAACCACGGAGCTTCAGCAAGTTTAGACACACCAACAGTACCTTTGGGACACACAGGCCGAAAAAACAGAGTGAGGGTGGGGTTAGAGTCAGGTAAGTGTCCACAGTGGCAGCCTTTGGGCAGGGATGAAGGGCTGATGGAGAGACAGCTGCTTGCCAAGCTGTGGGTGGCCTTGGCTCATGCCAAGGTGGAGATGGGGGTGCTCTGCCCCTGTCCGCATCATGGAACAGGCCTGGGGCTCTGTCTGGGTTGAGACATGATATATAGTGTTATAAACTATATGAGGAGAACAGGGATGTCTACATTTACTAAATGATTATATTTGGGGTTTATTTAATTATTTTTGCAGTAATTATGAGCGCCTGCTCGTTCCTTTACAACTTGATGATCAGTTAGGAATAATGAAGGAATAATGTATTATTTCTTCATGGAGGAAATGAAATGAAATGAGGCCTTCACAGAAGCCAAGCACAATCTATAGATTAAGCAAAACAATACGTTACCTGTGCTGTGTATGTTTAATTTCTTTCCCTGGATGTTAGTTTATGTAAAACTGCAGTTATCTCCATAGAAATATCTCCCAAAAAATAGTGAAGAGGAGAAAAAACCCCAATATTCCAGCAGAAGTATATTAATAATCTTGATTATCAGACTGAAAGTGTGAAAGTTTAGAAGTGAAAAGCTCTTTTTTTTCCCACAATTTGGAACATGAGTATGAACGATTGATTTTGATCTTGTAAGCCTTTATAAATGCTGAAGTTTATATCGAGTGGGCGCAGTGAGCTTAGTTTCAGAGGCAACTGATAAGAGGTTTATATTCTATGAGTAAATGCTTGTTAGTTACAGACTATTTTTCAAAACCAGAAAAGATTACATTTAAGACATGAACCTTTCACCGTATGTGCCTCTTCTGATTTACTTGTAGTAAGTGCTATATATGGATGTTGATTTCTGAAATATGTGAGAAATACTGGTTTGATCTTGTCAGTAATTTCAGAAGTGCTCAAAAACTGGGTTCTTGGTTGCTGCATTACCTTGGAACCATTTCTGGATCACTCTGTCTTAGGCTTAGAGGATTTGGTTATTATTTTAAGTTACATAGCAGTGGTCTGCAGATCTTAGGGGTTGTTTTAAAGTCAGGAAACAGATAAACTTAGTTAGAAAGGAAGACTTAAACTGGAGAGTGATCCCATTCTGGTAAATGCTTGATCACATCTTCATATAAAAGTAAATACTCAAATCATTGTGACTGAGAACTCAAGTACAGTGGCAGTCTCTCTGTACAAGAGACTGGAATTCTGGGCTTCTAACAGCTCCAGTCAGCATGTATTGGTCTTACTGGGAAAGGTGAAGGAAGTCCTGTTGGCTTCAGGTCTGATTAGGGATGGCTCTATTTGAGAAGGTATTTAAGCCCTTTTAATGTGTTTTCTTCATAGCATGCTTGATATTACATATATAATATAATGTATGTGTGATAGACTAATGGTCTCTCTGGTTTGTCTGTTCACTGTGTTGAGTGAACAACAGCAGAGTCTGGAGGGATCAGAGGACGAATCCTGGTCCTGGGGAACTGGCCAGCAGAGTGGGAAAGTGGATCCTCCTGCAGAAGAGTAGCTGTGCATTTTCAGCTCAGAGAGCTTTCTGCAGCAGAAGGCACTGGCAGAGAACTAAAAGAGGTGGGGAGTGTAGTAGGTGGTTGGGAGCATCTCCTAGAAAAGCCGAGGGCAGGTCACAGACAGGCCTTGGAGTTGAGAGCAGAGGGCACTTTCCATGTACAGTAGTCAAGAAAGAATGGACAGAGCTTGCAGGAAACCAAGGAGCCATGGAAATGTGTTGGACTAGAAAGGATGACTGAGGCCCAGGCTTCATCCAGCAATGTTTTAACTGGAGAGTAGATCTGTAAAAAGTCCTTTTATTTTAAGCTGGTTTTCCAACCTCAAATTTCCTCTGCTCAGGAATTCTAGTCTGTTTTAATCTATTTTCAAATAACATTCAATTCTATATTTTTACAGTGTAGTGTGTTTACATTAAAAGAAAGCAGATTCATCTCCTAGTCTTGGCTAAATGACACTTCAGGGAAAGTGTCATTTGAAGTAGGGCCTATTATTGGAAGGATTTGAGCAATGATTTTCCATGATATGAATCAAAGTAACTCTAAAGTCTGAACAGCCCAAACAGATACAAAAAGCCCCTGGGTGATGACTGAAGATGAGCTTTGTGATTTTACTTTCTGTGCCAGTAAATCCAAAACTGGGAACAGATGTGCCATAGCAAGTGTAGAGACTTTCCTTTTCAAAGCTGGTTTGAAAAAGTTCATGATTAAAGACTAACTTTGAGGCTCTTGTCAATAGTTCCAAAATTAAGTTTGTCATAACACTTTATATAATGCTAATGATAAGCTATTTATTGTGTGGAAGATGTCAGTTTGTTTCTTACTCGCTTCTTTTGATCTAATACTTCCTGATGTGTTGAAGTCTCAGTATTTAGGTCTCTGCAGTGATTATTCAGGGCAAACCCATGTGGCTGTGGAGAGGGGAGATATACAAGGATGAGGTGGAGCACATGTGGAACTGGTTGAGGGGTACAGTGGGGCCTGAAATTAAGAAGCTCTTTATAACTTTGATCTGGTATGACAGTGGAATGTTTAGTGCTGATTTATGTATCGGGTATGTTGCACAGTTCCAGCTTGAGGCCAAGGGCAGGTAAGATTAAATGAGGGCATGGGAGAGAGAAGAGGCTGGGAGCAAAGGCATGGCTTCAGGGCAGACTTTCCCTCCAGGAGCCTGTGGCTGATTGTGCCATTTTTTTCCTGCACACACAGGACAGGGCAGCAGCGAATGGGGGCATTGCCTTAGTGCCACCCAGGGAGAGGAGCTGATGCTGGAAAAGCTGTGTTCTGCCCTGGCTTACTGGGTGTTGGGAAGGAAGAGGGGAATGCAGCCTGGACTCCTGTATGTAGGGCACCTGCATTCCAGTTTTGGTTGCAGTGAACGTTTCATTATTGAGCAAAGGGGAGCAGTGTTGCTGAGGTGGACTGACAATTCCTTCTTGTGTTTCAGCCTGGCTGCTGTGTTCATTCTCAGAGGAACACCCTGAACAACAGTAGGTTAAGGGCCCACAGGCAGAAGTAAAAGATCAGAGCTCACCCACAGAGCTGTTGGGTAGGAGACTGCTCCTCTCTTTTGAGAGTTTGAATCTCTCTCTGCAATATAGTTTTCAGGCTAAATCTCTGTAGCTCATTATTGTTTCAAAAGTACTTTCAGGGCAAATAAGAATGTTCAGCTAACTTACTGTTAATCATCAAACTCTGCATGGCATTTTGTCTGTTGTGAGAAAACACAGGTAGGTAAGATTGTAATGTTCACATTCTGTAGGAACTCCACTAAGATCCCTTTTAAACCTCCCAAATAACAGCAGTTCCTGTTGGATCTTTCTATAAAAAAATCAGAGTTAGCAGCAGTCCCAAATGGATCAAAAATTTTTGGGGCAAAATATTTTTTGTTTTTAAATTTTTATTAAGGCATTTCTAAGGGCTCAGGCATAAAATCATCATCAAACTTGAACCACCCAAAAGTAGAATTGAGGCATAAACAATCTCTTAGTGGATCTTTATGAATCCTTGTGTTGATAATACTCTCTAATTTACTGACTGGGAAGTAAATAATGCTTCATTCTCCTATTTGTTTTCCAGTTGTCAGAGTATGGATAGTGGTAAAATATTTAAATAAATTCTGAAACAAATAACTGTGGATAAAAGTTTCTTACTATGCTCACGATAGACACACACATATCCCCCCTGCATTTCTATAAATACCATTTAGTATCAGAAACAAACTTAAATCCTGGTTTTGACTAACAATTATTATTCTGTAGGAAATTTTAAGCAATGAGTGGATTTTTTTTTTCCTGTTTAAAGAGTATATGTAAGTTAGAACTAAAGTGGCATGTATCTTACACAAAGCTGGAGTTAATTTAATGGAATTATTTCTTAAGGCTCAACGGCTGCCCTAAAACCACAGGTTATTGATTTTTTGGCAGAAGTAACCCCATCATTAACCCTGGTCTGCTGATAGCTCCCCTGCCCTCGGCTGTAGGTCCTTGTTAAAGCCAGGTGGTAAGAAGTCATGGAAGGACAAGAAGCTCGTAGGTATTTTCCTTGCCAGGTTTGTCTGTATTTGCCCAGGTGCTGCTCAGAGAGAGGTGATGGATGGATGGATGGATGGATGGATGGATGGATGGATGGATGGATGGATGGATGGATGGATGGATGGATGGATGGATGGATGGATGGATGGATGGATGGATGGATGGATGGAGTGAGTGAGTGAGTGAGTGAGTGAGTGAGTGAGTGAGTGAGTGAGTGAGTGAGTGAGTGAGTGAGTGTGCCAGCGCTGCCCCTGTGACGACACATTCCCCGGGAAACTTCACTCGACAGGGGCTTCGGTAAGTTACCTGACTTGCGCGTTCGATCAGGCTGGTTTGGGTCTAGATCTGACAAGTCTTCAGTACCCCCAAGGCCTGTTTGCCTGGCCTTTCCACAACAATTCTTGTTGTGTGTGTCTGCTTGTAGCCGTCTCTGCTGTTCTCGTCGCCGGTGTCCGAGGGCAGCCCGGCTGGGGCTCGCCCGTCTCCAAGCGGGCTGGGTGCGCCAGCCCCGGCTGGCTCCGGGATCTCAGCGTCTCTTCCGTCCTGGGGGACGCAGGGCTGGGGGCAGAAGTGCGGCGGAGCGCTTGAGTGCCCCAGGAAAGGGAGGGCTCGGCATTCCCGGCCCCAGCTCCCGCTGGCTCTGTAGTTTGCATCCACTGCCCCAAGGGTGCACTGCTGGTTCGTGTTCGCCCTTCCCTCGCTCCGCCCCAGCGGCAGCTTCTCCCCCGTCTTGGGAAGCAGCGCTGACCCAGGAGCGACCAGGTTTGTTCTGCCTCTTATCCTCCGCTCTCAGGATGCCTGGGATCCCTGAGGAACTCACTTCAAGAGTGAGGGCGCTGAGTGCGCTCTTGCACTTGCTCAGATTACGCTCGTAGCAGAGGGAGCAGGTAGAAACACAGGAGTACCTTTCACCCAAAACACACAGTACCTTTGAACACTCGAGCTGTGTTTGAGCAATGCAGGTGGGCACTTGCTGCGGTATAAAGAAGTGTTTGAAAGACTGAATGCTGATTCCCAAGTTATGACCTCTGGTGATGTTTTTAAAAGCTCTCCACTTTTTCCCTGACACGGGTGGTCTTACAGCAGACGTTAGCAGCTAACCAGGGTACTGTTAAGCTGACTAAGGAGGATTTTCTTTCTTGGAGATTTTCATCAAGTGAAGGGAGTTAGACTACCAGGAAGATGTTGGTTGTTTCCAGTGCCCCATTTCTTTTTTCACTGCTCAGTGGGTGATCAGAATAGAGAGCTATCTTACCAGATGCAATATTTTCAGATCGAGGAACACTTAACTAGCAGTACTTCTATAGTTAAACAAAAGTGGAGTTATAGCCAAGCATATTCTTTACTCCCACACATTCTATATTTTTCATTAGGTTTATTCATAGTTTTGCCATTGACAGAGAAATAACTTTAAACATTCTTCCTCATAGGAAACAAATGGTCTAATTCGGGCTTCCTGAGCAGACAGGCTTTGTTTGTTAAGTTTTAAATGTGTTATATAACTCCTCTTATCACACACTTAGGAATTCAAAGGCAGGTTTCTAGCCTGAAGGTCTCTGATAACATCCTATTTTCCCTTGTATTTTTCCTACCTACAGTTTCCAACATTGGGGCACTATTAATACTCCATCAATAATTTTAGCCAGTCTCTTCAGATAACAACAAAATCTAACTTTTATGATAGAGGCTCTTTTCCAATATATAAATCCTCTATGTTTTATAACCAATTCATTATTAATATCTTATTTCCCATGGATTATTATGCCAAAACCTTATTCAGTGGCAGCGTAGAGCAGTTAATAATTAGGGTTTCCCATGGAAAATTTAAAATAAGTATATTGAAACCCACTATCAGGGGGTTGTATCCTTTCAGAGGAGGATACTTCTTTATCAAGTTCTGTATCCTTTCAGAGCAGATTTGTACAAAATGTTTTATAGCAAAGTGCGCTTTCATTATTTGCAGTCAGCTGTATTTTGAATGCAAAGGATTTGAATTTTTTGTACTTTGATGAAAATAGTGGACACATTTTTGCTAAGAAAGCCTTCTAGTTTCATTGTTTCAAGTCTGACAGGGGTGCCTGTTCCTTTGGTAGCTACAGCCCGTTTTTCCAGGGGCACCTTCTGCAGTAACCCCGAGCCAGACCTATCCCTCCAGCTTCCATGTTTCCCCATTGCCTCTAAGCAGAGACTTTTGGTCTGCCATCTGCAGGCTCAGCCTTCTTCTCAGACTCCTGTAATGTCTGCTAAAGATACATGTGCAGATAAAATCAGGTTTGTAACATTAAGTCAGTCTGATCTGTTAAAAGAAAAAGCAAGTGATGTTTTTCCACCTGTGATGTAATAGAAAGGCTAAAGATGGATTGCCAAAGCTACAAAGCTGCTTCATTCTTTGTGCAGGTTTCAGGAGACTTTTCCAAGTGCTTTTGACCAAAGGAGGCTGCAGCCCTTATCCCCAGGCTGAATCACCAGAGCCCCGCTCTGCAGTACAAGGACTTGTGACAAAGACTGCATTTTCTCTTGGTCCAGTGCAGTGCAATCTTGGGACATGAAAATTGTGTAGTTTGCCACATAAATTGTAGGGTTTGGTGGGGAGCTCTGACAGCAAAGTTTCTTATGTATCCCTGATCACCACTGTGTTTCCAGGAGGATGTGAAAGTTTACAGGAAGCATCAGGAAGGGATGTTTACTGTCACGTTTAATAAAGCTCCGTGTTCAGAGAAAAAAACATGCAGTACTAGTTGTGGCAATTACTCACTGGAAATGTGCCCCTTTTATCCTGGGTTTGGTGCTATTTCTGTTGTGTGTAAGCTTTTCGTCATGTAACTTGGATTCCTGAATCCCGGCATATGGGCTTTCTGATTTATTTATGTTGTTGATGAAGGTGTGATTGCTTAACTTCTTTATCTGACTTTTTTTAAATTCTTTCACTTCATGCCTGGATTTCTAACAAAATTTCAAATAGTGAATAATGAATTAAGCAAGATGTTTGGCTGTACCAAATGTTGCAGTGTCTTTTGGGACTCAGAAAAGTTGCACACATACTGAACTCAGCTTTGGTTGGAAACTTGTGTGGGTGGCAGAACACACCCATCTGAAGTACAAAGGCCAAGGACTTAAATAATGGTAAAACTCATCCTTTCCAGAACCAGAGAGAACTGTAGCTATGTATGCCATTACCTGTCTTGTGCAAGAGATAATGAACTTCTTGGTCTTGTTTCATGTCTTATAATTCACAAGTTTTGTGTCCAAGAAAGGTAATGGAAGCTCTTGGCCCAAAACCGGTGTGTTTATATTATATGCATTGAAGCAGGGTAGGTTGTTTCTTGCAAACATCAAAATGTGCACTACCTTCAGCAATGAGGGGGCTATAAAATGATTTAGAATATAAGTAATGGATACAAAGTAAAAAATAGAATTGGTAAAACCATGAACTAGGAATTAGGTTTGCTGAAGACCACTTAAAATGGAAGGAATTTTTCAATTAACCTGAATAAAGGTTTAGCTCCCAGATGAACTGCTCTCTGTTCTTATTCTAGCACCACATTTGGATCCCTTCCAGCTTTGGAGAGGTAAGGTCTCTTACTTGGGAATTCATCAACAACCACTGTTTTTTTCCTCTAAACTACATTTAATACGCTTTGAATTAATTTCCGGTTGGGTTACGTGTTACACGCTGATTTGAAAATGCAGCTCTGCAGTGCAACCTGTGCCTTGTGTAGGGTGTTAGACTGGGCTCCCCCTCTGTCCAGGACTTGTCTGCAGTATGTGTGGTTTTCTTTTGATCCTGTGTGGCTGTGGGTTCGTGGGATAGACTTCAGCTTTGTGGTCTCCACTTAGGATTAATTGATGCTTTAGTTTATGATATTTAGTTGAGGAATTAAGACATTACCACTATTTCTAAGAGATGAAATAAATTTTCTTTCTGTGTTGATGTATTGCAGGTGATTGCAAATTCTTCCTGAGACAGAAGATTCACAAAACCTTCTGTGCATTGACATGACTTATGAGGTGGCAGAGCTGTGGAAAACTCCACGGCAGGATGTTTTGGAGCAGCCCTCTCCAGTTCATCCCAGCCGTGGAGTGGTCCCGCATTGCTGTCCTCTCCTTACAGCAGAAGGGAAAGCAGGTAGGGCTGGAGGAGGGAGGACCAGTGCTGTGACCTTAGCTGTGGGGCAGGATTAAATCTCCAATTTCAGCTCAGACTTTTTGTCACTTCAGTTCTCCAACTGGAAATAAGGAATAATGTCTTGCTAAATGGACTGCAAGTTGGAGTAAGAAGTCCAGGAATGATTGTGAAGCTGCCTGGTGCTGTGGCAGGGCTGGCCAGGAGCTCAGGGACATGGTGTGCTAACACACAGCTGAACAGACAGCAGGAGATGTGAGCCAGCAGGAGGCCATTGTTTTATTAAAACTGGAGGACTTGCAGGCTGGGATGTCAGTTCTGCAGTTCCCCAGCTCTGCCTGCTCTGCCAGGTTTGACAGTCAGGGTGCAGGAGGGAACACCCCCGAGGAAGATCTGTTGCTTCCTTCACGTTCTGTCTCGTACTGAGCACCCTCTGGCACGTCATTAGCAGCCTTCCTTCACTACAGGATCTTAGTGATTAAAACCTCTTTAATTACATAAGGCCTCTTGAGAAATATTATCTAAAAAAAATAACAAAGGACATTGGAAACTGAGTTACCTAGGCAGCTGAAAGGTTTTCTTTTTATCAGTCTAAGTAAGCAGTTAGAGACCAGTTAGAAGTGGAAATAACCTTTTGTCAAATGTGATATTTTTAAGATTTCAGATTACTGATTAATCATCACTAATTAAGTTGTTAACAGAGCAAGAGCATCTGGATGCTTGTTTCTGTGCCTGAACTCTTCCAAAGATGTGGCTGATGTGTATTTTTCTAGTTGTTTTTAATTTCTATTTTATTTCTCCAATCTGACAATCAACAAATCTAAAAAATACTGGTCCTAGGAGTGGGAGAAAATCTTGTACTGTTGTTTTTCACTTTTCATCTTTTGTTGGAATTCGGGTTTTCAGAACATCTAATCAATTTCCAGTGTAGGTAAAACATTGACAAGTGTATGTGTTTTGGGTATTTTGAGAGCTTTTTTTTTTTAAAGTGCCAAATCCTTTACTAGTAGACCTTCATGCTAAGCCAGATGACATTTAGAAAGGCTTCCATCACGTCTTTCTGGCCCAGTGATAAACTTAGAGCATCCCGAGGAACAAAATAGTTATAGAGCTATAAAAGCATCTGTATCTTCTCTGAAATAAGAGATCACAACTTTCTGGAAATAGAGATAAATGCAGTGACCAAATAGCTTGACAAGTTTATTGAGTCCAACTCAGTAACACATTTTCTCAGTACCATCGTTAGACACATTTTGAAATCTTGTTATTAATATTATTTGTCTGAAAAAAAGAGCTTATGTTCCTGTACTTGATGGACTGTCCAAGAAGGAGAAAAAGATGCAGCAGACAAGTGGTTTGAAGGCACTCACAGGTATTTATTATAGCGGGCTCTTGTTTGTGTGATGTGAATGTAGGCATAGGAAAAGTGTGTACAAACAACATCCAGCCAGTGGGTTGTGATGAAGATGTTAAAAACAAAGGAATTTGAAAGGGCACAACAGCTGGCTACTGGAGCTACAGCCAGAGGTTTGTCAGAAAGCCTTTCAGGGCTGAGGCTTAACCCAGCTGCAGTGCAGAGGGTCCCTGGGTCCCTGTGAGCGTGGCTGGGAGCCTGTGTTCATTCTGTCACTGGCTCGGATGTTGTTACTGCAGAGGGGCTTCCCTCTTCTCCCTGGATATATGTTGTGAGCATCCTCTCACATGTTCACTGTACTCTGCAGTAATGGTCCCTTCCCCTGTGAAGACCAGGGCCTGCTGAAAATCAGTAGATCTGAACAAGTAGGATCCTGCAGTGAAGGATCTGAGCCCTGGTAGTGCCAGCTCCACCCAGAGAGGAGGGACTGACACCCTGCAGTTCCCCACAGCAAGTTTCTGACACTTATTCATCAGTAATGACCACATCTGGGAGCATAACAGAGGTTTCCAAACCCCGATGTGAAGGGAATTGGTTTGATAGACAAACACTCGCAACAAATACTTGATTCTTTTTTTCCTAGGATTTGCTGGTTTTGTGCTTTGTATTATAGTTGCACTCAAGAAGTATTACCTTCAGTACAAAATGGTCACTGCTCTTTATTTTATGCTTCATCTCAGCTATTTTCTCCTCATACTTTTAAATTGAGAGAGACCACAATTCATACTATGGGATTTGCTTCTCTTTGTTTTTTCTTCACTTCTTTTTTTAGGGGCCTAACCCATTAATACGTGTGCAATAAAACTTCGTCTCTTTCCAAAGAACAAGTCACCATATTAAAAATTAAGAGTTTGTACTTCTTAGCCACTTTAATATTAACTTTGCGGTACTTTATAGGTACCAGTTAATTAGGTTCTGTAGAAGTGCTGTTAGAGCATAGGCAGGGACAGGTGAATTGATAAAAGGAGTGCAAGCATGGTTTCTCTAAATTCATAATGTGATGAAGCCAGCCTTGTGATGGTTTTTTTAGCCCCTTTATAGAGGTTTATGCAATTTAAAATTCTCCTGTTCAGTGTTCCATTTTTCTAGCACATGCAAGGGAGGATTGCAGTGCACATCATAGAGGTGATCATTGCATTTATGAGAGACTCAGTTATAACCACATTTCTTTTACCTCTTCTTGATTGGTCCCTTTGACTTTCTAAGTTTAGCTTCATGTTTCTTCTGTGCTTCTGTACTATAAATATCCCTACTGCTAAATTGCTCTATTTTCTAAAATCACATCTAGATAGATCCTTTCTCTTGGTGTTATCAATGTTATCCACATCCAGCGTCCTCCTGGCCGAGTCTGTACTCTCCTTGCTTACAAGGAATTATTAAAGCTGCAGCTCATGGTGAATTGCCTGTTTATGGTGCAAGGAAGTTACACATAAAAACCTGTGGACTGGATTGTGTACAGTTATAGAGACATGCATACATTTACACATATTAAGTATGAAGATGTAAAACATAATATCTGCAGAATTCTGAGTCCTTGGAATAATTCATAGTTTCGCCACATTTCTCAGTATTATTAATTCAGCTGCAGGGAGATATGACGGTGGTGAGGTTAGATTTTCTTCTTCAGAATTCTTCTTTAACATATTATTTTTACATGATATATGGGTCATGTGAAAAGCCCATCAGGACCCGTCATAAAAGTGCCAAACCCCCAACTTCCCTTCTGTTTTATTCCATAGAACTCTAGTTTTAGAACTAATGAGTATGAACTTGATCTTGCCCTAGTAATAAAGTGTAAAGCCACCACAATGCTGTTTGGGGGTGTGTTTAAGATACTATGTCATTTTCACTGAAAATTAAAAGCAACAATGGCATATAAATGTTTTAGGTCCGTGAATTAAGGTCAATTTGTGCTTTGCATTAAATATATATCAATATTTTCTCAGATGTCTAAAGAGAAAGTGTCATCTTCATTGCGAGACCAAAATGAAGCGTAATTACCATTTCCATTCTCATTGCAAGGTGTATACTTCATGCTTTATTTAAATTACAGTTTGCTTAAAAATAAAATTATAAAATCTTTCATGTTGTTCCTTAGAAAAACTGCCTTCCTGATGCTCTCCAGTAGACATCATGTGCACTTTTTTAATCTCCAGATTGGGAATACATTTGATGATAAATTTTGACAGCCGTCAGCGGATTTGCATTAGGACAAGAACATACCCCAGAATTTTCAAGATAATTCAATTTTAGATTCAATTTCTGCTTCAGAAAATAGCATTTATCAATTCTACCATAATAAAATTCAGGTCTGAAAATAAAATCAAGCCAGAAAGCAAAAGCGGCGATTTGCCGCAATTCGTGAATCAGGTTCACCTCCCGTTTACCCTGAACTATGAGATTTATATATTCCAAATAAGTTCTTCGCAGTTTAAAAATCTCAGATGTGGAGGTGGTTTTGAAATTTGCTTTCTGACACGCCTCAGGACATGTAAGTCATTCCCCTTCTCTGTTCTAGTCTCTACCAAGCCCTTCCTTCACTGACCTTGTTGATTCTGGTAAAACTCAATAGGATGAGCAGAATTTGGCTGAGTTACATGTTTTACTTTTATTTTCAAATGCCAGTCAAGCATTCTGAATCCATATCCTGCTGAAAGAAATAATATTCCTGAAGCTAAAAGATGAGGAGAAAAAACATCCGGGCAGCAGGTTTACCTACTCGTGAAAGTCTTGGCAAACACACAATAAAAGTTTGTTTACATGGTAAGTAAAACATAACACAGTCTTAAACAACAATGAAATAATTGGGCTTTTGTTAAAAAACTTGTATCAGCTCTGTTTGGGTCCATAAATAGAGTCTCGATCCAGTGAAGTTGGATGAGCAATTGCTAAAGATTATACTTGACTAAATATACCTATACTTAAATATCTGCAATCTGATTAATCTAAGTCATAAATATGAGCTGTAAGTTCCAGTGTGCTGTTTGTCAAATAACTGATAATTCTAGAGCAAGTCTCAGGTATAAACCAGAATGGAAAACAAGTCTTGGGATATTTCAAGTTTCAGTCTTTGATTCATACTGGGTCTAAAGCTGGATGGATTTGTCGTTTGTAATTAAGTGAAAATAATTTCAGTCTTTCACTGTGACTGATTTTTAAGCTCCTTTTGGGAGAGAACAATTTTCCTTTCTGTCTTCATGACAGTGTTTACTTCAATGGGACTCTGCTTCAGCCTGAAAGGCATAGTCATAATAGAAGTTTCTGTGGTGTTTTTGGTGGAGGTTATTCATAATGCATGTGTTCCAGAACTGCTAAGAATTTAAATAAATTAAGAATAACAATCTTTTACCCCCCACAACACACATCAAAAAATCCCACATACGTTTACATGAATCTTTCCTGATCAAAAAAGGATGGATTCCCTGTGATTAATTAATATTGAAAAACTCAGCTGAGTGAATATTTAAAAGCAGAGGTATACAAATACAACTACTTTCTAAATACAGTTTCCTCATACTCGCTAAGCTATGTTCTCTTTTTTCCCCCCTTTTTTTTTTAAATAAGCTATGTTCTCTTTTTTCCCCCTTTTTTTTTTAGAATAACTTTTAGGAGCACTCCAGTCACATCAGTGACAAAACAGACATCAGGCAACCAGCAGCTATCCATTAGAGTCACATCTGGTAGGTTTGACTGACACTCAGTAGCACTGATTAACCACAGAATAACATGCCAGAAATGTAACAGGAGATGTCACTTCTTCCTGATACCAATCAATCACTCACTCTCTGCAAGCACAAATGCACATTCACAGTGGAATGAGTTTGACCCACACTCTTATCAGAATAATAGAGAGAAACTCTTGCCAGACTTCTGGTTGGGAAAAATAAAGTACAAGGCAAATGTAGATTCACAGATGGGAATTCGTGTTGTTAAATGACACCATGGCATATGACCATGACAACCAGACAGTTCTCCATATTGTAGAAGATGTGTTCGATCCGAGGATTGCCAGTACTCGAATTACAGAGCTGAAGTATGTAAAATAATATAGCAAAATCCTGGTGCAGCATTTTGACAGCTCAGTGCTTTAAAGATCACTTTTCCCATCAATACAGAAGATAAAATATTGTAATGCTTGCAGCAAAAATCAAGGGTCTTAGAAAATGAGAGCTGCTTCTTGGTCTAGATTAAGTAGGGCAGTTAAGCATGTGCTAAGTGTATGCCACTGATGTTTTTGTTGATTCAACATGTTTAAGTTCCTTTACATGAAACATGCTTATGTGCTCTGAGTCTCTTTGTCCTTGTGGTTTCAGTATTTCAGCTCTCAAACTATCTTCATTTAATGCAGGTCAGATTCCACCTTGCTAGCCAGCCATTCCCAAGGGAATACTCCTGCTTCTGCAGATTGAGGCACCACTGAATTTAGTTCCAGTTTCTTTGTGTTTGGTGTCTTGCCAGACTCCATGGCATGATGCTGGGATAATTTGAGTAAGTCATAGGGAGTTGGGAGCACAAAGACAATTTTCCGATCCTCTTACAAAATGCAACAGTAAATATAAAATCATCCTCTGTCTCCAGTTCATTTAGGCTGTTCCACATGGCCTCCAGTGCAGGCCCAGGCAACACAGTCCAAAGTCTAACACACATTGAAGCAGAGAGACTGTACAAGGAAAGACAACCCTCTGGATTCCCTAAAACTGACATTGATGCTTACATCCTTTGAATCTCTGCTGCTCTGTAATATTTTTTTAGATTTTTGTATACCAGAGAGGAATATTTTCTAGCTTGTGTTTTTTGAGACATCTGTATGCCCCAGCTGTTTTAACAGATACATTGTACAGTAACACTTACAAACTTTTCTATTACAGCCTGTTAAAGCTATTGCAGCAAAAAATGCTTTGCCACAGCTTCCAGTTCTGCCTATATATTTGCTAGATTGGTGTAAATCAGTGAGGGCCAACTCAAAGCAGGGATGATTTGAATGGGAAAAACAACTGAGAACAGAACAGACTTTTACATTGGAAAGAATCAGTCTATCTACAAAGTAAAATAACCATTATATATAATTATTTCCTGAAACAAAAAATGGGTTTGGTATCTAATATAGAGCTTGCATAGTATTTCACAAGAAATGACTGTGCAACAATCTTCTTTGAAGAAGATGGCTTTCTGAAAGCAAGCCGCATGCATAATGCCCCCTAATAAGAGATGAATCTGATTGAAAATAACTGTGCAGATAATCTCATTCCATTTTTAAAAGCACTAAGCTCTGTGTGATTGGCACAATTGCATTAATAATTTATAGCCATTGGGAATTGTTGGTTTCTGCCTTTTTTGGGAGCGTGAATCACAAATGATTGCTCATTTTAACAATATTGAAAAAGATTGTAGAAGTAAAGCTGAAGGGAGGAAATGTGCTGACAGAATATGCAATAATTGTGTTGGCCAGCCTGGCTCCTGGAGCTGGCTCTCAAACGTGCTTTTGCTACTCAGCTAGTGAGAATCCTTACGTGAGGAAAACATCAGCTCTGGAAACAGTCTCCAGTGGCTGCTATTGTTCGAAAACAATGAAAACTCCCTATATTTTTTATATTTTAGATGTGGTATAAAATAAATTCCAAAATGTGTGTCTAGGCTTTATTTGGTTTGTTGCAATGTCAAAAAGCTTTAACACTTAAGCTGTCACTGCTGTTCCTGACAGAGCAAGTAGGACAATAAAAAATGATACATGACAGGAGCTCTCTGTGCTTGGCTTGTCTGTTTTCAGCATGCAATAATATATAATTGTTTATTGAACTTGTTTCTTTGGGGATTGAATGTAGCCTGTTTTGCAGAAGGATCAGATCTTAAATATAGGATCAATTAGTATTCTTTCTTTTTGAGACATGTGCTTAATACGCTTCTTCAGTTTCAAAAGTGTATATATTTCTATACTGTATTATGTACCATTTAGCTGTTTTCTTTAATGCTAAAATACAACTCATGTATTGGAAAATTCATTTTTCTGTCCATACAGACACTGAACAAAGATACCCAGACTTTGAGATGAACAGCTGGTGACTTCTGATCTATAAAAACAAATTTAATCAGTGCTCCTAAACCTTTACAAACATACAGCATTTCTGTACAAGAACCAATTTTAATTAGTCAGAGGTTTCACACATCTCCACTTGTGTAACAAAACTGTATTAGTAGCATTTACTGTGCCTCTTTTAAACTACAATTTATAAAAGCCTGAGTCTGAGTCCATTCACTAATGATGAGATTGTGTCTAAGCAAAAGGTTCTGTTTAATGTATTCTGTTCAAATTTCTAAGGAGAAACCAGAACATTTACTTCTGACTTCTGGTGCACTAGGAATGCTCTCAGGAAAGAACTGCAATCAGCTTATCACTAGAAGTAAGACCTAGTCAGAAGAGTCTCTCAGAGATCATGGTTTATGATTTTCCTCTTGCTTGTTTTCCCTCACAGCTGTCTGGGCTGCTGCCTTCATTTCTGCTTCCCATCATTCAGCGGACAGGAACCAACACGCTTGGGAAAGTTTCTCCCCAGCAGTACTAAACAACCGTGAGCTGTCTGAAAGGCCCAACCTCAGCCCTATTTTCTGTTAACACAGCATTAACACTGAAAGGTACAATAAAAGGTAAGACCGCCTTGTCTCCGGCTTCCTCAGCCCTCCGTCGGTGTCCAGCAGCTGCTTCCCACCGTTCCCAGTGGGTCCGGGTGCCCTTCCCTGCAGGGATGCCCGAGCTGGCGGGGGCCGGGGCAAGTCTGTCCTCGGTGCTGGCTGCTGTCAGGTCCCAGGAGTACACGGTTAAGACTCGTGGTGAGTCCTCTCAGCTTGGCAGAAGGCAGCGCAGGGCCCTTCTCGGTTGTTACCTCCTTGGTTTCCCCGCAGGGACTCGGGGCAGGGAGGCCGCGGAAGCAGCTCCCGGGCCCGGCCTCGGCTCTCCCGCTCGGGATGGAGAGTCCCGGTGTCCTCGCAGGGAAGCTGCCTCCCCCGGGGACTCCGGTCTGTTGGCCTCCCTTCCTGAGCTCAGGCTGTGCTTTTCCTCACGCCCCACCACTCAGGGCATGCCGGGGTACGCTTGTGATTGCTGCGGCAGAAATGTTGCTCTGTCGCTTAAAAGCTCCAGCGAGTCAAGAGGGTGATACAATTTACATGACTTCAGGGTTGTGAAATCCTGATGGGATCCTCTCAGCCAGCCTCTCTCCAGCTGGCACTGAAGCACTTCTGAAGATAAATGCTACAATTTTCAAAAGAGCTTGAGGGAGTAGGTGCCTGATCTCCTTGGATTCCTTAGAAAATCCCATTTTTTAAGCTTTTGTAGCATTAAAATATTATGTTTTTCCTTTTTTATTTTTTTCTTTCCAGAACAAGGGAAGACTTTGTTTACTGAAAATAAACTTCAGAAGTATAGTGTTCTAAGGTATTTTTGTTTTTCTTAATTACTATGCATTTTCCAGTTCTTTTGTAAGCATATCTCTTGATTTGAAGGAGCTATTTGAGCCTGCATGGAGGCACTCCGTGAATAGATTGAAAAGATAATCCTATTATGTTCAATCTGACTGCAGGAGTTACTGTAATTTTATTTTTTCTGAGGGGAGGTGTAAGGCTTTTCTATGCATGTGTGGATATCTGTGTGTAAACCACATGCAGTAATTAGATAAAGTCAGCAATAACAAGAAACTGGAGCTTCCTATTAATCATTTCTTGAGCTATTTTTGGTGTGATTATTTATGAGAAAATTAGAAAGATACGAACCTTGAAAGCTTAGCAAACTACAGACCTATGCCGTCTACAAAATAAGTAGCAAACCAGAAAATAAGTACAAAATACAGACTTCTAAGAAAATTACTATGTACAGCTGTCATTCATGCCACAGGGGAAGTGATTATGACTTGATAAATCTTAGTTCCCACTGGATCTTTTAGACTTACTCTATACTCCCTGGGAATTCTTCCTAGCAGCAATGGCTATTTCTTGCCTTTCCTTTCTCCATTCAAAGATTATCTCATTTATGATCTTGTGTCTGGACTCACTTCACTATCACTTGTTTATTAGCACATTTTACTATGCATCTATAAAACAAAAGTGAAAAATCCCAGAAGGATCTGGGGAAATAAGTGAGCAGACCTATAATTACTGATGTTGAATGCTACTTCATTTTCACATTAATTCTGTTGAATAAATCTCCACGTGGAAGCATAAGATCCTCTTTAGCATTTTGAATCTGGTCTATAGCGATGAGTTATACACCATTAGCCAATTGTGAATTTTATTATTTTTCCCTGAGTAACATATCAGGAAATCAACCTACTTTGTAAAAAGTGAGAAGTAACATATAGTTATGAAAACTTTTCATATTTTAAGGATTTTTCACTTATTCTCATATTTTCTTCTCCCAGTATCTGGTGATTTTAATTCATATCCAGAAGAGCACAATGGCTTTTGCTATTATGTTGGGTGCAACACAAATTATGTAAAACAGGATGTCAGATTTGTCTGTGGAGCAAGGTCTTGTACAGCCTAAGAAAAATACAAGAATTTGTCCACAACGTAATCTGAATACATCATTTAAAAACTGTAATATATTTTATATTAAATTTTTATTTTTTATGGTGTAATTTTCCTTTCTTTGGCCAGGGTACATATGCCAGAAATTACGAAACGACTTATTGTCATTAGTGATGTGCATTTTATTATCCAGAAACGAACACCTGAAAGACAAGAACAATCAAAGAGCAGCAAAACATATTTGTTTTAAATGATAGACGAGGAGAATGATGATTCATAAGAGGAACTGTAAGCATTGATTTTCCAGAAGGGATGGGAACAACTGATCAAGCTACTGTGCTTTTGAATCAAAAAGATGTACTGAGAGTAAGCAAGTGTCTAGTTCTTGTGCTTTAAACTGCAAACAGGATCATATATCCCACACTGAGTTAACAAGCCTTTACTGTAGGTGTTTTCATTAGTACTATTACATTATAGGCAAGCAATTACATTGAATATAAAACCTTTTTTACACTTCACTGATTGCATTTTTAGTAACAGCTCATGAACAAATTAATGACCTCTTCAGAAAGTGTTCATTAAAAATTGTCTTTTTTAGTGATTCTCTAAGGCTTTTCAAGTGTGTGTAAACAGTGATTCAGCTCCCACCCTGACGCTGTGCTCCCATGGAGTGACAGCTTCCCGCAGCGATGCCCGGGAATCACAGCTCTGTGGGCTCTTCACCAGCCTGGGCTCTCCAAGCAGGTGAGAGAGAGATGGATGGAGAGTACCAACAGTATTTAGGACATTTATTCCATCAACCCATCCTTCTCCTTTCAAAAACTGAGAGCTTTAGATCACTCTTGAGTGTAAGGTTGTATCTGAGCCCCATTAAAGGTGAGTTAGCTGCATTCCTTGTTCTCATCTGTTTTGAACCTAATTGTTCCTTTTACTTCCACAATTTCTTGAGGTCATGAGGCCCACAATTTAATCCTGTGTTGTTTGAAGAATGAGTTCTGTGTTTTGTTTTGGTTTTGTTTTCTTTTTCATTGAATAATCTGTTTCATAATTTTAATGGATGCATGCTGTTTCTCGTAGCGCATGAAATGGAAAATTCTTGCTTTTCTCAGTGTTCAAGGAGACATAAGAGCTGACAATTGAGGAGCTACTTCACATGCTGTAATCTCTCCTCTATGCCAATGGACCTCATGGATTCAAGGTAAACCTGGTGTCTGGAACTCCAAGCCAGGGCCCTGCCACCTCTTTGCAGAGGCAGCTGAACCTTCTCAAAACTTTTGGATAAAGATGTATTACCAAATGTTATCCAGATGAGATTATTCAACATTACAAATCCTTATGCAGCTTTTAGGAGAATCACTTACTTGCTAAGTAGAGTGCAACAGCTCCTTGGGAGCCATTCTAGTCTATCAGGTAAATCTGTAATTAGTATTCAGTTGATCTGGAGCATGGTGCTGTCATTATATTGATACAGACATACACATTAGAAAACATTACTGCCTGGGCTCAGCAGGCAATTCACAGACTAACAACTCATGAGTTTATTTTTTTAAAGCCTACTCACTTTTGTTTCATAGTTAAAATGTGAAGTCATAATTGCAACAACATTTTTGATTTTCACTTAAGCATAAAACAGATGAGACATCTGTAATTTTTTCTGTGATTTCTAGGCTTTGGAAATAGACTATTAATTTTTTTAAAAAAGAACTGTGAGATATTTTTGGTTGTTCCTTGTTTTCTAAGCACATAGGTTGTGTGGTTAAATTGGCAGCAACAGAAAAAAAGAGGAAAGACTGTCAGTGTTTTTTGTGAAAATAAATTTTAAAAACGTTTGGATTTAGTGCAGCCAAATGCAATTCCAGTTCAATTTGTTTGAATTTCACAATTTGGTTCTTTAAATGGCAGAGATCCGTGACCCTTAGAAGTAAACAGAAGTTCCATATTTCAGCCTAAAGGTTTAAAATATAAAGTCATGACTAAAATGGAAGGAAAAAATGATGTGTCAACTTGTATCTACTGTACTTCGATTACCTTCAATAAAAATTAAGATAAGTACACTGAAGTGGATTTGGCAGGAAAAATGAAATTCAGGCATAGGATGCTGTGAAGTTTCCATGGACAGGAGCAGATGAACAAATCAAATACTTAGATTAACCTCCCCAGCTGTTTAAAAATTATATTGCACTGTAGTCATTCAGTCATCTTCTGACTGGTGCCTTAAGCCTTCATTATTAACTAAGCATTACTTTTTTATGCACTGACTGCAGGTTTGGGATATGGAAAGCAAAGCACAGAGGTTTGATGGTTTATTGTCTGATGCTTAGAAAATGTGTACTGTCTGCAGCTCAAATACAGGAAAATGGGTCTCTTGTCATTTTTTCCATGGCCTCAATATACCACTGTCAAGAAAAGCTTCAAACAGACTCCTTAATGGGCCAGCATCAATAATAAACTATTCTCATTCGCATGACATTTTTGAAAGGAACAATGGGAACAATGAGTGAATATTACATGGACTATTCCAGTCTGATACATTCTCAAAGAGAACCACAAAAGCTCTGAACCAATACATACATGCAGGGTTGACTGTTATTCCTTTAAAATCACATTTAAAGGGAAGATTTTCCTTAAAAATAAGCCAAATCAGGCATACTGCTATGCCATGCCTAAAATTAGAGGTACAAGTGCTTATTGAGCAAGGGATTAAGACCAGGCTTATGGCTAATGCAGTAGACTGAAACTGGGGAAAACCTGAGGCGTATTTATTTCTCAGTTTATTTGTAGGCTGGGGAAAAATTGTGCGACAGTATAACTCTTGATTTCAATTATGAAATACTTTGACAAAAATGGAAACAAGTTTGGGTCAGTGAAACTGTAGGTTTGGCTGGCATATACATGGTCTTTTCAGAAGAAAAAAAAAAAAAAAGAAAAAATTAAAATAAAGTATTTACCCAGCTCTGAAATTGAGGGCATCATCTACATTCGATCCCTAGAATTTTCACCAATGTCTTGTATTGTTGTGGGAAACACATGAAACCTCCTCTTCTACTCATCCCTCATCTGTAAAGGGTATTTAAAGTAAAAAAAGGAAAGAAGCCCTTGTATAAGAGGGCCTCGGCTCTTTCTTTATGCAGTGTGTGCACATCAACTAGGCCAGGTGGGTTTTGGCTTTCCTGGGACTGGGGGCTCTACCTTTATAAAAATGTGATGTGATTGGGATTCTTTTAAGCCGTTGGTCTTGGCACCAAATGGGATCAGTGGGCTAATTTATCACCCAGTCTTTCCAGGCAGATGTTTATTCAAATAGTTTAATTCTCATTGTAGATTCAACATTTCAGTAAAGGAAACTGACAGAAATAAACTTGTTAAACTGTGTGGAGCACAAACATAAAAGTGTAATTACAGTGAGCATATAATGGAAGAGAGAAACAAACCAGAGTTCAGAATCTTCACAACATTCACAGAGAATAAAAATCACATTTGATTTGGTAAACATGTTGTCTGGTAACACTGGGATTGATACCTCATCCAGTATTTTAGAAGCATGTTTAAGATGGAAACTTCGTATTATTTGAGTCACTCAGCCCCTACTGACAGGCTGTCTGTGGAACACCTCCTGTTTTCATTTTAGAAAGCTGCGAATGCTAACAACAATGTTCCAAATGTAGTAAGGACTGAAAAGTTATATCAGTGATTTTAACAGTTTAGTAAGCAATCCTGGGCTGCAGCAGTGTGCTTTAAAAACCACAGTCAGACTGATGGTCTCATTCACAAACAGCTTTTTCACTATAAAAATTAAAGTACAGCGATCAAAAATGGCAGTAAATGGTGAAAACAGTTTAGTAAGTGGCTTGTCATTACTGCTCCATCTACACTGAGATTTCCAAATGTTCTGTTGTTTTTATGATACTTTTTCCTTCTGCTTGCCTCCAAACCATGCCACTCAGCTTGCGACAACTAATAAACACCCAGGACTTTTTTCACAGCACAATAAAAGAAACAACTATTATCATATTTTTAAACTCTTCTGTACAGCAGCGTATTCCGGAGCCAGCCTCAGGCCATACAGGTTTCCTGCAAAGTAGGGGTCAAGAAAGCTGAAGAAATGCAGAACACCCAGGTAGATTAAATATCACAAGACTGAGGTAAGTTGAATCTTAACTCAAGAAAGCTCCACCTGTCAGAAGAATTTTTAGCTATTGCTCTTTGAATTTTTCTTCTTTTCTCAAAGATCTCTCTGATGTTCTGGTTTGAAAATCTTGTGCATTTTCCATCACTCTTTTGTGCTTGAGTTTATTTTTGCTACGTGAAAAAAAAAACTTTTGTACTTCTAAGTCTTCTCATGCAAAAGAGATTTTTAAGACAACTGTCACTTTAGTGCATCACCAATAAATAAAGCTTCAAGTCAGGATTAAAAGGAACTATTGCCAGACCATTTTCCAGAATCTAATATATTAAAATATTTTATCTATTAAGGAATCTGTTAATCAGCAAAAAAATTTGCTCATCTTAAAATGTCTCTAAGACAGAAAGCAAGTTCAAAAAATTGAATTTTTCTTTTAGGTGAATTTTTGTGTTACTGTGTTTTGTTTTTCTTTTTCCTCTGCCTTGTTATTGGGAATTTCAGAGGGGTTGGTCAATCTTCTGTTGAAGGAAAAACAAATGATGTGAAGTCAGAGCATTTTCTTAGTCTAAACTCTCAGTTCTAGTGTGCACAAGCAGGAGTGTTTATAAATAGCCTGCAGTCAATCTTGTTCTTAAATGTACCAGCCTAGACATCAGCAGTGCTTTTCTGAAAGGCACTGTGTCATAAGAGCTTGCCATAGTTACAGAGTCACACTTGCCTATTGCAAGGGCGTCACAGAATTATCAACACATCCTTCTGCAGAGTTGAGCTACATCTTTATCAGGTGATCATTAATGCCTTTCCTCAGTGCTGCAGATTCACCCAGACCAAGAGCCATGGTCCAGATCAGAGGTGTAAATCAGCCAGAGTGTGTGGTATGAACTTCACATTTGCTTCGTTTCGCCCCTAGGACAGATGATACTCTCCTGTTAGTGTTCCACAC
>WAAG01030337.1:53522-65783 GCA_013390105.1 Tichodroma muraria
AGAGCTGTTTCAGACAACAAATATGTGAACAGACTGGTAAAGGAATTTTTCAACTTTTACTTTCAATTGATCAGGCTTGAAATCATTGCTGTTTTTCATTTGGGCTTTTTTCTCATTTCTTTAAAATCAATCTGTACTCAAAGAAGAGTTTATAAACAGAATACTAACTAGGGGTGTCCTCTCAACTCTCATCCAGAGTTGTATTTGGTGATCCTCACAAGCACCTTCAGATGTGTAATGCACAAGTTTGATGGAATGCCTGCTGTGGAAATAGATTTGCTGCAAGGCCCCTTTAACTTCTGGTAGAAACAAAGGGTGGATTAGTATCTTATCTTCAGGGAGGGAGTTATTTTCCTTCCTTACCTATATTTTTCTCTAATAACATATACTGCTTTACGTATACTACTTTTGATAGATTTGGACTAGGGGAGAAGATTATTTGTTTCTTGAGAAAGTTGCAGAAAACTACTGCTACTCTTACTCCAAAGGCATATGCAACTCATCTTGTTTGAGGCCTTTCCCTAAAAACTATCCATCCACAGAACTAGAAGAATTCCTTGTGGCTTCCAGATACTGAGGGGAAACTGCAAATTATATACCTGCTTACTGCTAAATGCAGCTGAATAATAAGAAATGGAGGCAAAGCTAAATTTCACTCACGTCTGCAGTATGAGTAGGGGTACTTTATGACCCGCAGTACAAGACAAATGTTGAGATACTGGAGCCACTCTGGCCAAAAGGGTGGAGGTGATAAGGGGGATGATGTACCAGGAGGCTGAGACCTGCTTGTGCTCAGTCTTGGGGAAAAAAAGGCCAGGGAGGACATCTAATTGCTGACTTCAGTTTCATAATGGGAGGGAATAGCAAAGGCAGAGGCAGAGTCTTCTAAAGATGCACAGTAAAAGGAATCAGGCCAACAGAGGCAAGATGCAACAAATTCAACCCAAATCCTTCCCAGTTGTAATGGGAAGGATTTTTCATGGTGAGGGCAGTCCAGCATTGGCACAAGTTGCCCAGAGATGCTGTGGCATCTCCTTCCAGGGACATTATCAAACAAGGCCCTGAACAACTTGATCTAACTTTGAAGTTGTCCTTGGTGTGAGTGGGGTTGGATGGGATAACTTCCAGAGATCCTTTCCAAACTGAGTTACTTTATTGATTTCAACTGTGGGTTTCTTAGTACATACATAGGGGAATGTAAAATCAGAGCTTTGGCGGCTACCCAAGTGAGAAGGACAAAACATACTGATAGAAAAAAGAATGACAAAACAAAAGAAAGAAACCTGTTTACTCTTTGGGAAAAAAATCACACATAGTGATTTTGTTTTGAGTTGTCAATTATTATTTGCATAAAATAAAGCTTCTTCGAAATCTTCATGAAAAGCAAGACAACTGAAAGTATATTATTTTTGCCTTGATATGAGACACCAACTGTTATAAATGTTTTAACATCCTTAAATATTGTAGCATGCGGGGAAAAAATTCAGAACAAGCTTATGAAAAAGTTTTTAAAAGTTTTTCTCAAAACAATATTTTCAAAAGTTATAGCTTAGTGATTCCTGTAGAGGCAGAAGATATCGAATATGTTTTTGTTTCTGTGGCTGCCTATGCTGTTCAGTGACAAGATCCTTGAGGTCCTTAAAAATATTTAGAAACAAAGAGGGTGTTATGCAGCTACACACACCACTGGGGCTTTGTTTGAGGAAGGAAGAGCTCCCAGTAGAGCCAGGTCTAAGGCACCAAGAGGAGAGGGGAGTGCAGAGGAAATAAACACTGTGTTTCAGAGGCTGGAGATAAAAGCATTTATTGGAGTTTTTATGGAGTTGGCTCCTGGTTTTTGCACATACCAGTGTATAGGTACAGGAACACAGAAACAGTGTAATTACAGTGGGGTTTATATTATTATTTTTGAGTTAGTCTAAACACACATTTGGAAAGGAGGGCTTTCAACCACACTTGTATTAAAGGTAATGAATAAAAAAGCCGGTCAGGGCAGTGGAATCATTCAGTCATTCTAAGAGAACTGGAAAATAAAATCACATGTTGTAATGACTTTTGATGGAAATAGGGATGAAATCTTGAATTTCACTTTTTTTATAATGAGTTATAAAACCCAAGATATAGTCGTTGATCTCCCAAATTTGCTGCTTTTGTTACTCATAAAGTGAGTGCACAGAAGGAAGGTGAAATAATTCTTTATTATAGTGCAAATGCACTGTAAGAGGAAAAACATCAGCCTAAAAAATACCAAATTTTCTTCTTTAGGTAGGGTAAAACTCTTTGAAGTGTCTTTCAGATACCTGTTCAATTTCAGTGCTCCTCTGGTTCCTGCCTATGGCTCTTTCAACATATTCAAACTTAAATGCAGGCCGTATTTCACTCCTAATCTATAAGAGCTGGGGGACAGAGGTGATAGAAATAATGGTGTCAATTGCACATCATATACTGTAGGTCTTTTATCTCAAATCTTCTTTCATCTTTTCTCAGTCTGCAGCCTCTTGTCACATAGGTTACATCAGCCTGCTCTAATAACCTACACTTATCCAAGCTATAGAAATGTGTAAATTATGGTAACTTATACCTACCTGTCAAACTACTTTTCTGGGAGAAGGTTCCTTAACAAGGGAATGTACTGTGCCTCTTCTTTCTCTCCATCTGCTAGAAAAGCTCATTTCCTATATCCTGTAAGAAAAGGCTACTGTGAGAATGTACAGAGCAATCCTATCACCTGCTTCTTGGGTCCCTGACTATTTTCTAGGGTATTGAGACTTCTATACATTATTTAGGTCTGAGGAGTTTACCTACTTTTGAGCTCAAACCTGCTTTTCTAAGCCACACATATGGCCTGGCTTAGGCTCTGTCTCCCATCTGCTTCTGATCTTGGACTGCTGTGTGACAGCTGAAGCAGCAAGAGCTAGAAGAAGGTTTAAAGTACAGCTTTTCTTGAATGACTTCATGTCTTGAAGTGTGTGTTTATCTTTGTTTTGTCTTCCGTCTGTAAGGACTAGAAAACATTTTTTGAGAATTTTTCTGTTCTCTCTGCTATGTTCTCCAGAGAATGGAAATGGAAGAAGAGATGACAACAATGTCACACACTTAAATACATGTGACTAATGGCACAAGCACTTGTTAAGTCAGATGTTTCTTTGAAACATCAAAAATTATTAAATTTTCATGGGAAGCTTGAAGCATTGTGTATTAAAGCATAGTCACCATGCTTTACATTTTTAATAGCAGCCCTTGGCTTCCCTTTCTGAGACCATCAAAGAAACACCCCCCTGAACAATGCTTTATTAAAATTATTATAAAAGATGGAATTGTTGTTTAACCCACTGATGTTAAACATTGTCTAGATGTTGAAAAAGTGGATAATTTTATAGGGACTGTTCTATGAGGTATAAGTGTTTAATGGCAGCCTTAACATTGCACTGCCCTCGATGAAACGAAGGGTTTGGAAATGCATTTTGAATAAATTGTCAAAACAGCAGATCTTCTGTACCATAGGCTTGGCCCCAAGAAGCTGCAAAACTGTGCTGAGCTTCCTCTGAGCTTGTAGAAATCCACACTTGGGCCATACATGTAAACAAAGGGGCAAGGCCTGCAGCTCTCTGTGGCATAGTCCATGCACAGCAGGGACAGAAATTCCAGGTCAAACAGCAGGGCTTTTTCCAGCTCATACTGTCTGTCTTACTGTGGAGAAACATCTCGTAGTATAATAGTGCCAGCTCAGGCTAAAAATTGTTCCACAGTCTGGAGCTGCTGCTGCTGCTGCACAGGATTATGCATTCTGATAAGTTTCCATTACATGAGCACATGTTCACTTCCAACAATTACCCAGGAAACAACACCAATACACCCACAGTTAGATTTGTGTATGCAGGTAAAAAAATATTTTTAAAGCCTTATTATTTAAACTTAAAATATTACCAAATATTTAAGCATGATTATTTATAAAGATTTCATAATCTTGATTTGCTGATGCAATTACATTTCCATTTGTGTAAAATAGTAGCAATGACAGGAAACAACAAAGAAAACTGAGATGGTCAACTCCTGGCACCCTAAGGGCCAGTATTTCTTAGTTCCTTGGTACAACACTGAGCAGCAACAGTGTTTTTTTCAAAATGTATTGTAATGACATTGTAACTGTGTTCACCTGTTATAAGTGTCATGAGGTTTGGGTGAAAGCAAAGATCATAAATGAACACACATATATCCAAACATTTTTTTAATGGGTGCAAGAGCAGGAAGAGTTTCTGATCTCATGGCTAAGCCCTGGCAGTACCTTCCTCCTGAAGTGGTCCTTCTGTTCACTTCTGTTCTTCGGGAGCTTATTCTGAATGTTTCTGTTCATGCTGCCTTTAGGCAGCTCTTTGATCGTAGAAGTTAAGGATATTGTCATGAGGCCTGGGACTTGTTGTGCCTTTATGTGTCTCTCACAAAGTTTACCAGACCCAATCCAGAACTGCATATTTAGAGGCTTAGAAAGTTGAAGTGTTAAAATTTCTGAATCCGCTCCCCTCTTTTTTTGTTTTGTTTTGTTTTGTTTTAAAGTGAAGCTTTTTGTAGAAATTGGGGGGGGGCTCAGTTTAATTTGCGTGTTCAAAGCAAGCAGCCACAGCTGAGCAGGACGATGCTGATGAGCAGGTGGGGAAGGTGGGGCGGGTCCCTGCGGGGGGCTCCGGGCGCACCTGTGCGCAGCTGAGGTGGCAGGGCAGGGAGATCGCGCAAGGGCGTGGAACAGGTCAGCCCAGCAAAGCAGGAGCCTGGCGCGGGACAAAGTTTTGAGGGAAGGTGTCCGTGGGCTGCGGTGCGAGGAGGCGGCTGCTACTGCTGCTGGCGGTGAGTGACTTTGGGAAGGCTGAAACACGGGCCAGCTGCCGCCCGGGGACTCGCGTTAACGGAGAGCTGCGCTGCAGGCACTGCTCCGTCATTTCCAGGGCCGCGAGGGGAGGGAGAAGCCCTTCCATGGGCGTCGGTGTGAGCACAGGGAGGTGCTTGTGACACCCGGTGGCTGTCGGGCAGCGTGAGGGGACTGCCTGGGGCAGATGCAGCCTCGGTTTGTGTTTAAAAGGAAATAATTCAGAGTCTTTGCACAGAATTTTAGTGCCTTGTCTTACCTTCCTTATGATGGGAACTACAGTTCTTGTCCATGGGATGTTACATTGAGTTCAAAGCTGCGCTTTAGATGATCCTTAGAAGGCTGACTACCTGCATTTTCTGTAGGAAAGCGTGGGATATTTGAGTTAGCTGAAGGATTAAGTCTTTTGTGCGCTAAAATTTTACTTTTTGAAAGCAAGGGTGGGAAATTCCATGATGAGATGAGGAAAACTCAGAGCTAACAGGGGCTGGAGTGGTATGAGATTATTTTGCAGGTTGTGGTCGGTGTGGGAATGGACACGCTCCCTTTGGGACTGTGACTGCAGCAGGCAAGAGGCTTTTCTGCGTGGCTAAAGTTTTCATGGCATGGATAAAATATAAGATACTAAGTCATTCCTAGAAATGTGATTGGAAGTATGGCTTCGGTGATGAGGACAGGGCAACTTCTTGATGTAAATGGTTAAATGGTGTAGTTTTAGAGTTGTAGGAATAACTCCTGTATTAAGTTAGTTCCTTGATGAGATAAGAGACAATCCAGGATAAAGGATTACTTAACTAATGCTGAAGTTGAGAATTAGATTACTCAATAGGCGGTCATTGTGCTAGATTACTGCCAGCTGTATTAAAAGTCATGCAAATACCTTGTTTTCCCCTTGGGTTGTGGGGGAAGGTCATGGGAGAAGGTGGAATATAGGCCATTGTTGAAAGCACCCGATGCTGCTGGCAGCCTGCTTTTCCAGGAGCAATAGTTCTTGAGAAAACTGGGATCCAGTTTGCTCCACAAAACAAATTTGCTGTATTTTAGGTAGGAAACTAAATGGGTTGGGTGCAATTATTCTTTCCATCTGCTTTTTCAGTCTCACTGATGTGTACATGCCAAAGGTGGATGTTGGTGATCTTCAGGAAGTACTCAGGTGTGTCAAGGGCAAGTACAGGGACTAATTCTGTGTGTAACAGTGACAGGTGCTTGGTTTAATTATGGACAGAATGAGAGACACTACACAACAGGAGAGGAAGAGTGTGAAAAAATGTCTCTGGCATGAACTCATGCTGGGTTTGTGTGGCTAAAGTGCAGTTGAAGATGCTACGATATGTCTAGAACTCCTCTGGAGAGGAGCAAATACACAACAGTTGATCTGAATTCAACTTAATTGCACTTCTTTAGCTCTTCCCCACCCCTAACACCTCTGAGGCAGAGGGTAACATCCGACACCTATGCTCTGTCTAATCTTCAGTGGACTTGGCAGACGGGAGGATAACGAGGCTTTATTGTAAGCATGTGAGTGTTCTCAGTGGTCTTATGGAAAAGCCTGTTTCTCCCAGTTATTAGGGAAGCAGTTTTCTTCACATCAGCTACCTTTACATGCAGAAGTGAATTTCTACCGCAGTGACGAAAAGGCTGACCCAGTCGGTATATAAATGTTACAGAATGCTAAGCAGGTATGACAAGACTCTGCAGCCTCTGCATTTGGCCACAGTATAATTGCTATTGGAGTATCAACTAGTGCTTGCAGTTCTAGAAGGAGGCCAAAAATTGGAGGGTTTAGAGGAACCCATTTTTTTGTCCCAAGGACAAACTCACCCTAATAGTGTATCAAAGCAAAGGCTGAAGAACTATGCCATCTATAAATAAATGCAGGCAATTGACTAATTTGATAGTCAATTCAGCAGACAAAATACAAGAAAAAATTAATTTTACAGTTTAATAGGAAGCAAATTGAAGTTAGGAATACATACTTAATAATTTATGTAAATTAACTGCTCTTGGAAGAACTTACCCTGGGTGATAATTATGTTGTTGAAGCATCTTGTAGTCCACTTAGGATGCTTTTCAGGAGTATATGCTGTGGTTCAAGTAGAGATATATGTGGAACAGTCATATGGGGCAGTCTTGTGGGCTATTGGGCTAAAAATCATAGAGGCTACTCAGATCTGGGAGAAAGAAAAGGAACCATTGTAACATATGTCTTTAGCTGAGCTACAAACGGGACTGCATATTGCATGAAGTGGGAGAAGAGCACTTCTTGAAGGTGAAGTGAATCTGTATGATTCAGTGCTCTGCTTAATTGATTAACCAGCACCAAAGCATTGCCTGAATGAGGGAGGAGAGGAAGTATATTTTTGAACTGACAGATTCCTACTTTTATATCCCTTAGATCAAAAATTTTTCTATAATTAGCAAAAGGCATCCATATGGTGACTTTTCCAGTCCCAGATGGGTAGCTGTCATTTCACACATGATCTTTGCTTCTCTTTTGAAGTAGAAATGAGTAATCTTGGAAATATTAATCTGACTTCAACTATATTTATCCTTCTATCAACAATGATGACACATTTTGATTTCTTTCTGGGTGTGCACAGTATGTGCTGTGGTGCAGAGGATTCCAGTTGCCATGATTTTCAGTGGAAAGAATAATGATCCCAGGGAACTGTAAGTAGGTTATTATGGACTATTTATGTATTTAAATAGAAAAGCCAAAATTTTCCAGAGTCATGATGCAAAGATGTGCCAGATGCAAAGATTGAAACTCTGCTGCAGACCCGATAGAAGATGTTCTGCAAGTGCTGGAAATTGGCTCCCCTTTTCAGTGATGTGTTACCTGGCACAGTAGCAGCTGTACACCTGCTCCTGCCTGGCAGGTGACTGCTAGGAAAAGCCATGCCAGAACAAATGAAAAAAGTAAAAATAATTTACTATGCCAGAAAAGAAGCTTAGGTATCTGACTTCTTCTCTTAACTACTGCAGTTCTAATCAAAGCATGGATCTTTCTGCCCTTTGAGTGCAGTTTATGTGGTACCGTAATGTGTGTGTTTAGACTTCCATTTTATTTTTTGGGTGGCAGGGATTGGAAAGTTATTGTGTGTGTAAGGGGAAGGTATTTTGTAGCAGGTGCTATGTCTGTGCATGTCTTCCCTGTCTCACTTTACAAAAAATAATCTTGGTTGCTTGAGCTCAAATATCCATGCAGAGAAGCCAGCAATCTCTGTAAGTGGTGCAAAACCTTGACATTCGTCTTAGTAAGCATTCTCCTTAAAATGCAATCTTATTTTGGAGGGGAAAAAATGTTACAGTACAGATTTTTGTTACCACAGGCAGCTTCAGAAGCAAGAGGCCAGATCCAATCAAATGAAGTAAATGGAATTATGCTGAATTTACTCCTGTATAAGTGAGAGCTTGTTTCAAGCCCCAAGCTACATGAAAATGATTGCTGTTCTCTTTGCCCATGTGAAAGCTGACATAAATACAACCTAGAGTGAACTTATTTAGCAAGGGATAGGGTACGTTTTTTTCATCATGTTTGAAAAGCCTTAAGAATTCAAGTCTCAGATGCATGAAAATATCAAGGTGCCTGAGCTTTAAGATCAATAGGAATTAAATGCTTAAGTAACTCAGACCTAGGTATCTGGAAACATTCAAGCATTTTTTAGCAGCTCAATGATCATAGTTCTTTCTTTCCAGTTCTTTCCTTGTAATAAAATTTTATTTATTTTTTTTTAAATACCTGTGAAGCACGAGTAATGAGAATGAATGTCAGAAGCTTATTTTTTAGATTAATGTATTTTACCAGCAATTAATAGTTTAGTATTGCTAGCCTAATACTAGATGAAATTTTAGTCTAGTTATAGACTTCACTAGTATCTGTCTGTAAACTTTGCAAGTATCTGTAGGGGTAAAAGACCTGAAAATGAATTTCATTGCAAGGGTGTGGGACACCTGCAGTCAGTGAGGAGAATCCCCACAGAGACACTCAGGTGCAATTGGGGAGCAATGGTCTTGTGTTCAGCTGTGTTATAACTTCAAAAGCATCGAGTACTTCTTAGTTTGGGGTTTTTGAGTTTTTTGAGCCCCAGTTGTAGCAGATGTCAGAAGAGTTTTTGGTTTTCTATCAAGCTTATTAAAACCTTTTCTGTGATTTCAGCCCACCACTTCAAGTTCCTTTTCTGTTTTGCTTTAGATACTCTTTTAACATTGCTGTACATAAAGATTAAGGGAATGCCTTTAGAAACAAGCCCACATGGATTAGATCAATAAGAAACCAATAGGAAAACAACATTGTTGTGGTCTGTGTGTTCCAAAACAAGATGAAGAAATGTGTGCATCCAATGATGAAGTAGCTTGCTAATCAAACAAGTGATTTGGGGTTTATTTTACTTCATGTTTTTTCAAGCTGTGCTGATTAGATATCAAGAAGGAACTGGAGGTTTTACAGATACTAGATTAAATAACGTAGCATTTAAAATCTGGTAAGTTTAAGTTTGAGTTGGGCGTCTCAATTCTTGATAAAGTATGTAAATCTATCAAAATTTTTGTATATATGCTTGAAGAATGTGCCAATGATTTAAATATTGTGGCAGAACCCAGCTCCAATGGGTATAGAAATATTTACTGTGTACCTCTCATTCTAATAAATCCTTCACAAATAAATTAAGCCACAACTAAACTGTAACTAAGGCCAAATGATTTGTGGCCTCAGCAATGTTCAAATCTTCACTTCTCAAGAGACTGTGGAAAATGTAGCTTCAACTGAAACAGTAAAAATTATTATTCAGGTTGAATGGTGGATAACCAGTGGAAATATTTGAATTGGATGGTTTTCAAAAAGAACTGGGGAAAGTTTCTGCCCCCACACTTTTACCTTAAAACATGCAGTGTAAGGTTCAGCAGACTAAGACTTGTCATCTGCCAAATTTTCAGGTTTGAATTTTGAATCTGAGGGTTTTTACAGGTTCTCTCAACTGACTTCTTCTGTTAGAGCCTAACAAGTACCAGTGGGGAAAAAAGGTACAGATATTTTACCATTTGCAGTTTCTGCAGGGGATTTGCTGCCACATTAAATTGGCACAAATATTACAGAAAAATACCTAAGGTAACAAAGAACATTTAATCATACACAGCACCCTATAAACTAATACTTGTTGAACAGCAGTAGATACTGTGTCCAAGTTTTTCTATCAGTCCAAATGGTTCAAGATGAGGAAATTCTGCTGCTATATTTCAGAGCTTGTCCTTATAAGTGATTGATGCTTAATAAGGCCTTAATTCGCACCCCTGTGGGTAGAGGTTTTTCATTGGTTTCCCTAGGTGCAGTCAAGAATCAAAATTCAAATAAAAAGTTAATGAGTCCCTAAAATTTACTTATTGCCATCTAATTGTTTTACTTGACTTCTCTCAGAATTAATTACAGCTAAGGGAGCGAAAGTCTGAGTTCATAAGATTGACCATAATTGTCAACTTCTAAAGAGTTGTTGGGTGACCAAAATATCACACAGCTCTAGCTGGAGAAAAGCTTCATCTTGTGCCATCTTTCATGTTTGATGCACTTTTGTCAGACATAGACTAAACTATATTGCTGTCATATATACCTTAAAAAAACCCACAAAAGGCCCCAATCAATTAGGCCAGTGGAAACAGGGATCTGTGTTTTGAAAGGGAGAGTTTGTGCATAAAGAACTTAAAGGTGCTCAGTGTGTGAAGCCCTGTTAAGATGTGGGTTTTACTCTTTAGGACAGTTATAAACAGTTTGCAGTATAATCACCAGAGTAAAGGGAATAGTCCTATCAACATGTGTGCAGATATGGCACCCTCCAGAGAGGTTTAAAAATCTGATTCCTGTTCTGTTCTCATTCTGATCTTTAACTGCATGCTGTTTGTTAGAATCTGGGACAAACTTAAGAGCTGAAGGCTCAAAAGGAGACTTGTATTTTTTGCTATTGTTAATAGGAGTATGCAGGGATATTTTTGTGTACAGCAAAATCTAGAATGCCTTCTCAAAGCTTTGAATTCTGATTCCTGATGCAAACTTTAATCTGCTGTATACAGTATGTAGATTTCCAAAGCCTTTAGCAAGTCTAAATGTTCTGTTTCTAATAAAGATGTATAGAAAACAGGGATTAATCTGTGCAAAGAGGAATCATTTAGAATGTAACAGCAGGAACTGCAGGAAGTATTGCCCTGTGTTATTGCACTTGTGCTTCCTCACAAGGCTTCAGGCAAATTAGAAACTCCGTGATCGAAAATAGCTTCATGGAAATCCAAAAGGATAGGTACAATCAATGTCAGTTAGTAACAAATCAATTACACAAAGGATAATGTTAATTTACTTCCTTGTGTCTAATTTGTTTCCCACACATTTGTCTTCCATTTGCATTCTTAGGCTTCATTGCTGTTGGATTTATTACTGGCCTAAAGTCCCTCCAGATATTTCTTTGTACTTCAGGCTCACTTAAACACAATGAATAAAATAGATACAGATAGTTTTTAATAGCATTGGGGTAATGTTTCATTCTGGGCTTTGGCCATACTCTTATTAGTCAGATCTATGTGCCCTTGTGTGGTTCCTGAGGGCCTTATTAGGCAAAGGGAATGGGTGGGAGCCCAGTCAGATGTAAAACCAGTTTGAGACTTACCTGGGTTTTAGCAAGGAAACAAGTTAAGTTTTATCATCTTATACATAAGATGTATATACATGTATATTTTATACACCAAAAGATGTATAAAATCCCTTCTGGGAATCCTCTGCTGAAGTTTCTGTGAATCCATAAATGGCTGTGGGAGGTATCCTTTCTTACAACCTGTTTGCTCTTTGGTTATGTTACATCCCCTCTTCCCTGACCCAGGTGGGATGATCAGAAATTCCCAGTGCACAGTCAAACAGTACAAGTGATGCTGCTTCTGGGCACCAAGAGGAGTCTGATAATAAGGACCCCCTGCTCTGCAGGAATCTCTCCATATGGGAATTGTTCTATCCAAACTGCACCGGTGTTCCACTTTGTGTCCATTTCTCAATTAGTTGCAAACTGTTTGCTTTCCTAAGGGATGCATCGTGTCTCGGTACTTCAAAATTATGCATGAAATTTATGAAAACAATGAGTTATTTGCTCCTCACAAAACCAGGAGTCCTGGGACTTAGGTGATTAGAGTTGCAAAGCTGCTTTATCAGCCATGTTATAGCCTGGGTTACTGCCTTCAGCTGTTTTTTATCTGCTGTTTACAAATACTTCTTTGCTTCTATGTTTTCTGCTGCTTTTTAATCTCCTTTTTATCACTGCGTCACTAAAATCTGGTTATGCCACTCTCCTCTAGTTACTCATTTTCTGCATCTCTTGATTGGGTAGTTGTAATATTATTTCTGTGTTAATGGAAAGCAACTTTTTTTATTC
>WAAG01030338.1:0-32379 GCA_013390105.1 Tichodroma muraria
GCTCTCCCAGCCTGGCTCCATAGCAGTGGTTCTCCAGCCCTTGGATCATGCTTGTGGCCCCTTCTGGACTGACTCCAATGGGTTCATTACTTTCTTCTGTTGGGGACTCCAGTGAACCCAACTTTGAGTCTTGGTGGCCCAGCACAGACACCCACAGCCAGCAGTACATCGACCCTGTCCTTCCATCCTTCCACAGCTGCACCAGCCTTGCAGATCCCTCCCCACTGATATCCTGAACAACCAGAAAGTCCCTGTGCCAACAATCTCCATGGCACAGGGATCCATGATTGAAGCCACCCAGCGGTACTGCAACCAGTAAATATTAATAGGGAAGAAATATTTGTGAGGAAAACTGAATGCTTTCCTTGGCCCAAAATAGAGCTGTTCATTTCAAATTTTCCATCTTTTCTTTTTTTTTGGTTACAATGTTTTCAATAAAATTACATTAACTTCAGATCATGAAAGGGTTGTGTTTCATGTTTTGAAGATGGTTACACAACCGTAATGAGCCTGAACGTATTCCGTGTTTTTAGATGCCTGCAATTTTTTCACCCAAATTAGGCTTTCTCAAAAACTGCTCCCCAGTGGTGCTGCCAACACAGTAGTGTTAATGTTGGGAGGAAATGCACTAAATCCACCTGCAAGCTCCATGAACAGGGTGGTGACATCCTGAACACCCAGAGGAATGAAGCCAAACCCAGCACTGAGCCTGCACTTAGCAGGCCCTCAGGGCAGCAAAGGTTGTAGGGCGATGTTTGCCCACAGTCCCTCCACTCCAGCAGTACTCCAGCCCACTTTTCCATGGAAAACTCCCTCCCAGAGGCTCCCGTGGCTGTCATGGAGAAGCAGAGCCTCGTGCTGCCTCCCCAGCCCGTGCCGGGCGTCCCCACCACCTCCACGCCCCCGAGCCGGCGGCCCAGGGGGTGCAGACAGTGTGTGAACCCACCCCTCCCACATCCCTGCTCCTCCTGGCACAGATAACAGCCCCCGAGGAAGGACCTTGGGAGACAAGGCACAGATTTATTTGGTCTTTCAGCTGCGAGAGGCTGCTGGCTGCTGTGTGATCTTTGATAAACTCGGGGATGCAGAGAGACGCAAGTTTGCAGAAGTCCCTGCCAGCAGCTGACACAGATGCTGCCTGGCACGGCACCAGGGAGCTGTGACACTCATTTGATCATATGCTTATCCACATGTCCCTCACATACTGATAGGCACAGCGATAGCCCCTGGGCCTGCCCTCACAAACCACGAGCAGCTGAATTTCTGTGCTGCACGCAAGGTTTAGAAGTGATGGCACAACACTTTTCAAAGGCCTCTCTGCGTGCTGTAGGAACTTTTCAAATGCTGCTAGCACCCAAGACATGGAGCTTATAGAACAGGTTTTGCCTTGCTGTGAAAGAAATCATGTCAAGCCTGCGCTTTGTGACTCCCTAGTCCAGATCTGCCCCACAGCATTTCTCCCTGCTTGGCCAAACATTTTTTACCCAGACAGTCTTGACGCCCTCCTGGCTGAGAGCTCTCAGCCCAAAGTAGCCCCATCACAGTGCTCCTTCAGTCCCATGGCATGAAAACAAGACAGCAGCGGCCTTGTGGGTTCAGAGGGACTTCTCCCATCTGCCCAAGAGCGGTGGCACCGGCTGCAGTGAGCCCTCTGCCCTGTGACTCCACTCTGATAAACTCTGCTGCCTCTTATTGCTTTAACTCTGTCTTTAACCATCCACTTCCCAGATCCTTTTGCAGACACAGCCCATCCCAGCACTGCCAGCAGGGCTGGAGCCGGGGAAGAGCCCCCGGGAGTGTTCAAACCCCAGGGCTGCAGTTTGCAGCTCTGCTTTCCCCAGCCCTGGCATCGTGTTCTCCCAGAGCAAACACGTGCTGTGCCTCTGTATCAATTGCATGACCAGCTTCATTTTGTACTGCTTATGAATTATTGCTGGCCCCTGTGGCTCTTGTCAGTGCTTCCCCCTGTCTCACAGAGACATTGATTCACACACCCATGAATGTTTCCAGGCTTAATTAAACTCCTGCTCCCTTCCTGACGTTCTTCTTTGTGTGCACAGAGGTGGCTGATCAGCTTTGGGTGGGCTGGGGATGTGCCCACCTCCCCTGCTTTGTGCCTCCTCTGTGCTCAGACCCCATGAAATTTCAAAAATCTCCACCCTGCCTTGAAAAGGATCCATCATTTTCCTAGCTCTGCAGTTCAGTGTGCTAAATTCTGTTCCCCTTGTCCACCCAAGCCCAAGGTCTGTGTGTGGCCCTGTTGTCCAGGCTCCAGCCACACTGGCCTTTTATCCCTGGATAGGATTATTCTCCAGCTCTCTTCCACCAGCCATAAAATGCAGTACATCACCAGCAAAATTCAGATCAAAACTGACAAGCAAGCTTTTTAGATGAGCCTGTTCTGCTGTATGCAATTAATATGTCTTGTTTTCTTCATTTATATTTTATTTATATGCTTTTATGTATTGTGAGAACCTCCGAGAGGGTTTTCTTTTTTATGAATTACGCTTTGTAAAACAGGAGAACTGATGTTGATGAAATAGTTATTATCAGCTAAAGACTGCACTCCCAGACTGTGCCTCCCTTCCAGCTGGCAATCTGTCACTCTTCCAAACGTGACCGACAGACAGACAGCCAGGCAGCTCCCAGGGAGGAGCCAGGAGGAGGAGGAGAGAGCAGGGATTGTGATGAAGGTGATTAAAAATAGAGAAAGATTCCTTTGCCACAAATCACAGCGAGAAGTTTCAGAGAAGAAAATAGCAAACCTAAAAGATATTGCCTAAGGGGGCTTTTACTGATTTTAGACTGTGTTGCTCAGATCAGTTCGCTCCAGTGAGTGTCTGTACCAGCTTTTTTAGGATGGAAGAAGTAATTGCCAGCATGGGGGCTGGAGGGAGGATTTTTTTTTAATTTAGTTTCCCTAAAAATTCTTTCTTTATTTAAATCTTGGAAGCAGGAGTGTATCTAAGGGAGAATTTGATTGAAAATGGATCATTTAGAGCTTAGCTCCCATCTTTGTTTTGATTGTTTGCCAAGCTACTGCCCCAAAGGGAATTTTGGTTTTTTTTATAATAAATTCCCTGAAAAACAAAGTTTCACTGGGACCACCGAGATGGCAATCAAAGCTCGAGTGTTGGAATCAGGGAGTAGGAGCACAAAGGCTCCTGTACATTATTCGCTCAAAGAAAACAGAAAACAACTCTACCAGTTCAGCAGCATCCTTCCTGCTAAATATGAGGATTTACTGGGACAAATGTTCTCCCAACGAAAAATCCAGAATGAAGGAGCAATCCCTGCCCACCTTGGTGCTGGGCAGCATGGACTGAGGCTGGGCTGTGCTAGGGGTGCTGTCTGGAGCCTTTGGGGTGAGAGTACCATGAAAAGGGTGGGTTCTGCCCACCCTCCACAAGCATTGTTCTTGAGCATGAAGTTCTCCACAGAATCAGAGAATCTCCAGAGAATCAGAGAATGGTTTGAGTGGGAAGGGGCTTTAAAGACCATCTAGTCCAACCTTCCACTCTCCCAGGTTGCTCCAAGCCCCGTCCAGCCTGGCCTTGGACACTCCCAGGGATGGAGCATCCATGAGCAGCCCAAAGTGTCCGGAGGTGCAGCCAAGCTGTCCCAAAGCACTGAGGCAGCCCAAGGCAGGGAAATGGTGAGAGATCTCTGGGAAGAGCCAGGGAAGGTGTGTGTGCTGTGGCTGAGGCTGAAACTCCTCAGATTTTGGCATGGTTTTGTTTATTTGGTGCCCTTTACCACACACCTTCTGATGAGGCTCCTCACGAGTGATTTGGATCCTCTGAGAACCTCCTGCAAGTCCTCCCTGTCACCATCACTGGTTTGAATAATGCTCTAAATGTCACTGCTGGGACAGGAAATGCAGCCGTTTCGATACTCTTGCTTCTGTCCCAATGATTCACATTGACATTTATGTGACCAAGCAGAGGGGGGCAAGCTGCTGAACACATCACTGAGCCTGTGGAAATCTTCACAGTAACAGGATTTGAACCAGCAGAGCCCCCAGAACTCCCAGGAAACACCCTCACAAAGGCAGAAGAGCATGAGCAGGCTATAGAGAGCTACATCCCCTCCCAGCTCCCTGGAGGATGAGCTCCATGCCCATCCTGAGCTCCCCTTTTTGGAGGATGCTGAGTGCAGGCACCCGGTGGCCAGGACCATGAACACCAAGCTGTTAATGGGGCGTGAAAGATCATAAAAGGAGGTTTAGCATGTGGGATGCCATTTTCCCTTTTAGAATGTTTTTCACTTATCATTTTAGGATTGTACCTGAAGGCAGGTAACACCACTGGATGGACATCAGTTCAAGAGAGAGTTGGGGAGGTTAACTCATCACCTGGAGGTTGCTGAGAAATAGTCCAGCCTCACCATGCTCATTACATAACGTTTCCATTGTAAAACAAATGATTTTCTATCTCCACTGCAGCTCATGGGCTCTCATGGAAAAGCCTGCAGCTCATGATGAGCCCTTTATAAAGATGGTGAAGCAGAGTCACAAACCCCATATTTCCAGGTTGTGATAGAGCCTGGGGAGGGACAAGGCTCTGCAGACTCCTGCCCTGAAGGCCATGGCCTCATGTTCTGAGCTGGGCTCTTGTCCTTGGTGCCAGTGCTGGCTGTCCCCCTGTTTTGAGGATGTTACTGCAGTGTTTGCTTGGCTTCCTTCATGTAGCCTTTGTGATGCTATTTTGGGTACTTTCTGTGAGACAGGTTATACCCACAGGCTTTACAAGGTCACTAAAGCCTCTAATCAACCCAAATGAACAACTTCGTGGTGGAATTCTGTGCTATGGAAATCAGGACGTGTAAATACACGAAATACAAAGACTTCACATTGCATGTGTGGTGTGTACACTGGAGAGCAAACCCCAAGGTTCTCCATGTTTAGAAACTTTTCAGAACTCATGTCTTGACTGGGTATGACCATGAGCAACATGACCCAACTTTCATATGGGTCCTGCTCTGATCTGTGAGTGACACAGAAACTTTTCAGGAAGCCTTTCCAAACTAGATTATTTTTTAATACCTATTTGAGGTGACCAACAAGTGAGTTATAGGTACACAAAAGGATCCAGGTTGGTTCCAAATATCTCTTAGGGAATATTGTTGGAAACTGATGGACTTTCTACCCATGACCCCGGGAGGAAGTGTTCTTGTGACAATCACTGTTCACTGCTTTTCCAATGGATTATTGGTAATGTTCCTAGGTTCCAGCACAAACTGAAGGAATGGTGGCAAAACCAGCCCTGTCAGAAAGCAGAGGAGAAAGAGGCTCTGCAAATGCTACGGGTACCTTGGGGTGCTACCTAGAACAGAGGCTGGACAAGATTAAGAGAATAAGAACGAGTATTTATTAAAGGCCTTCAAACAGGTACACATGGGCAGTCAAAAACCTCCGAGGGGCTACACCCAAGGTGGATGGTGGTCACGAATTTTTCAGACAATTATAAGTTTGGTCTATTTACATATCAGGGGTTAATCCTCCGATTACAGTTTCAGGTAATGAAATCATTTACCCCCAGTTTGCTCCCCCCTCCGCCCACTCACTTTTGTTTATACTTTTTGAGGCCTGAGGCTGTAGGGTGTCCTTGAATTTCAGGCCTACAAGGGGTTGTTTTGTCTGACCAAAATGTGAAGGCACTTAGCTAACACTCTGTGTAGAGTCTAGAGCTATACACTAATGCAGTATAGGATTTGAAAAATATAAACGCTAAACTCCTAAGGCATCACTACCAGCAATGAGGGAACCATCCATCCTCTGGTACTTCTGATTATTGCCCAGCTGACTCTGTGACAAATGCAGCTGCCCCCCAGCTGCCTCTGGGACTCTAGGGCTAAGAATCACTTGAGGGTGTTGTGCTTCTGTTTTTCCATGCCCACATCTGTCACACATCTGTGTGCACAGTACCTAATTTCACTTGTGTTTGAGTACAGAATCCTGGGCTTCTGCTGTTCAGAAAATGAAAGTCCTCAGGGAGACAAGGGTGAGCTCATCCAGCCCTCAGGACAGCCTGATGTTCAAAGGTTTTATGGAACTAGATTCACAAGAAGGTTTCAAGCAGCTCCAATAGCATTTTGGAGCTCAGACTCAAAATATAACTTCTCAGAATCCTAAACTTCCTTGCATTTCTCCCCACATGCTCACTGAGCTTGAGACTGAGGGTGCAGTGGAAACTCACTGCTCAGCTGGAGGCCTTGGGGCTGCCCCCTCCTCTCTCAGCACGGAGACAGCCCCATGGCTTGGGTGCTGTCCTTGGAGGATGGACCTCAACACTCAGTGGAGAAGCCTTCACCATCCTGCAGCCATGGAGAGACATCTTCAGAGGGTCTGCTAGCCCTGCAGACCTCTCCCCAGCACCTCCTGCCACTTCAGCAGCTCCTGGTTTGCTCTTTGCTTGCCCCATTCGCCCCTTGGGGCTGCTGAGAGCTCCCCATAGGGCATCCAGCCCCTGTGCCACAGGTAGCAGTACTGAAAAGCCATCACTGCATCTCTGAGTCCTGCTGAATTTAGGGCCCTGTCTCCACTCCCAGCTCTATATTTAGCACGTTGAGCAATCCCAAACACGCCAGCTCCATCAGTGAGCCATCTGCATCAGTTGCTCCAAAATGATGCAACTGGATGGCAAACGGTGCTGTGCTCCTGCAAGAGGAGTGCTTCTGGCACATTGTAAGGAGTCCTTCTTCTCCTGCTCACTTACTCATTTATTTTGCTCCAAAAGAAGGATCCAAAGATACAGAAAGCTTTGGTTCAGGCTGCAGCCCCAGCAATTGTATTTGTCAATATGTGGAGAGTGTCTGAAAGTGATGTATTTGCAACATATATGGTCCATTGCCTGATTAACTCAGAATGAAAACCACCCAAGCTTCACACTGAAATCAGTTAGCAATACAATATCTCCAAAGATTGTGCAATTACTTTTATTTTTTTTCTGAATGGCTGCCAATAACTGCAACTTTCACAGAAGATAAAGATCTTTTCTGCTTCATTATTTCTGAGATGGCACATTAGGATCAAATGTAGCATCCTATTAAATAAAACTCCAGGAACACTATATATAGCACCATGGCAAATGTGGCCTGCAAAGCAGCATTGATCAGATCAGCACAGCAGCCTGTTTGCATGTTGAACAGTTAAAATATTCCTGCTATTAAAATTTATCCTCTTCTTGGTAAACCTGTATGTACACGTTGCATATTGTGCTCACACAACTGCTGCTCCGTGAGCACAGACCTCAGCAGCCTTCTCTGACCTGTGTCAGGGGGAGAGGTTGTGCTTTAGTTACCTCATCCAACACTCCTGAGATGTTCTCTCAATGCTCTTGGGCCTACAGGTCCTACCCATCCAAATTCCCCAGCGGCTCAAGGCAGAGGGGAGGGGAGACGTGGTGGTTTTTTGGTAGCTGGACAGGCTGAGGTCCTCCTGTCCTCGGGGGAATGTCAATGACTCTTGCCATGGGGTTTTTTGCCGAAGAGGAATTGTTGGTCACCTGAGGACAGTGAGTGAGAGCCGAGGTTTGAGTGACAGCCTAATCTCTCTCAGGACGGTCACGGCCAATGAGCCACATCGCTGTGCAGGGCTCCCAGCTTTAACGCCAAATGTTGTTCTTGTACGAGCCCAGAGCCCAGATCTGCCCCAGGTTTTGGCTGACGGGAGATCACACCTCCCTCGGGTGGGTTATTCCCACATCGATGCCTGGGTTCCTGACGGGTTCCATCGTCAGGGCTCCTGACGGGCCCCTGAGGTCACTCGCACATGGCAGCGCTGAGGCGGCAGCTGGAGGCGCTCCAGTCCCTCAGTGCCGGGAGTCAGGACGGATCCTCCAGGACATGAGACAGCAGCTCTCTCTCATCCGGGGAGGGAAAGCAGCTCATGCAGGGTGCAGGCCACTCTTCCAGGGTCCTGCTTCCCCGGCACGACCCGGGGGAATGGCACTGCCCGGGCCAGAGCCCTGGCCCCTGCTGGCCCCAGCTCCTGCCCCAGCAGAGCCCTGCTCCCGCGGTTGGCGCTGCGGGATCCTCGCATTCAGTTATCAAGGGGCAGGTTTTGAGAATGCAGAAACCCCCTCTGAAATGATATTCCGGTGCATTCACAAATTAAGTGAAGGCACATTTGACTGGATGGGCATTTACATATAAATTGCTGTCTAATTGCACTAATTGCGCACGTTCACAGATGCGCTACTGCACAGACAGGTTTTGCACATGGATATCAGGTGTCTGCTTTGTTTTGTAGCAAGGATGGCTTTAAATCAATATGAATTATTGGTTCCTCTCTTGCCAGACCATGGCTTAGAGCAACCACTGTCCCAGTCAGGGCTAGGAAGACCTTCTGAAATGATTTTCCAGCTTCTGTTCTGAGTCATCCTGATTTCATACCCTCAGGCTTGCAAGCTTTTCCTTCCTTTCCAGGTCATAAATACTTGTCTTGTCTCAGGGAAACATTTGGTGCTGTTAGGTACTAAGGACACAGTCTAAAAATCAAATATCTTGGCATTTTACTTTTATATTGGAAACCGATCAAATAGTAAAAATGAATCTTGGATGAAGAAAACTTTAAAAGATAGTAAGTAGAAGTTAATGTACTTCAATAACATCTTTTTTGTAGACTCGTTACCTCTTTATTTACCCTTCAAGATATTTGCTTCTGGTTTATAGCACAATATGTATTGAAGAGAGACATAAACTGGGCAGGGAAATGCCATTGAAATGAGAAAATAGAAAGTTAATGGTGAAACTAGAGTAGGCTAAATTAATTTACTGATTATATGACCATATCCCATCAGTAAGACATGAATTATTTTGTTTACAGTCTTCAGGTTGTTGCCTGGCTCTGCTACCCTTCACTGTTTTCAATTTAAACTGCAGTGATTGTAAAGAGAAGAGAAAATAAACCAAATGTTCCCATTCCACTTATAAATTTTATGTTTATAATCTTGTAGCCATCCATGGCAACCATGCCTGTTATTCAAGTGCCTCACCTCCCCAAGCTGAGCATAATTATTACTGATACATCTGGATGTTTAACTACCTACTACAGACTCTTGAATTCCTTCCAGTTATAAAATATCCATTAATACAGGAGTGGAGAAGAGTGGAGTCACAGAGGGAAGAGGAGAGGGGAGGGTTTATGTCTATTACTTCAATTCTCAGAGGATTTATGCCTTGCTTATCACCACAGGGAGTAAAACACTATTACCTAAGCCTGTGCCATTCAGATAAAAGGATGTAACGTGCCTCTTTACACTTTGTTTCACAAAGAATCCTTCATGCACCGTGGGACAGATCCACTCTAGCTTGGTGTCCTCGGAAGGTGGAGATACCCTCCCATGGTGCCACCCTCCCACAGCCCAGGGGCATCACTGAGTCACGATTTTTAAAGCCCTTTGGGTTGGGCTTTCACTCAAAACCCACATAATTTTATAGCAAATGGATCCATCTGTAAAAACAGAGCTTGGGCTTTAATCCCATGCAATGTTTCTTGCTCTGGTCTCAGCTCTTGAGGGAAGTCCCAAAGGAGCAGGATGAGGAGCCCAGCAAGCACCAAAATAGTTTGTATGAAGAAAGGGGCTCAGCTTTGAGCAGTGTCACCAAAGATGCTGGTCTCTGAGTAAAAGGTACGTGTCTTACCTGAGGGAAGAGCCAGCATTTCAGGATCATCCATAAATCCCTCCTCTGGGCGCTGCACCCTCAGGGGTCCAGAATCCTCCTCCATCACTCCTGAAGGCAACATCGAAACACCATTTAGGAATTTTAGCTGTTTTGCAAAGATAGTTCTGCCACGCAGCATTTCCTCACGATATCAGCTCCATTAAGGCTCTGGCCCAGACTTATTGATTACTCTCTAATCTGTGCCCTATTAAATTCACACATCCGTCTCACAATTACATACGTGGCATCAGTCACTCTCCAGCAATGCCCCATTAGTCCCTATTATGAAGAACACAGTGGTAGTTGTGTTGCTGCTGCCTCATTACCCTCAGGATGTACCTGATCCATGGCACATCGGGCTGGCTCTGGTCCAAGGAGAACCTTCCCCACAAAAAGCCAGGGCTGACTCCTCGCCTGACACCCGGCACTTGAATCGTGATTTTCAAATGTTCCGTGTGTGAGAAACACTTAGGTACAGAGAGTGTCAGATCCCTTTCTGTGAAACTATTATTTGCCTCCAGATAGAATGGGAAACAACTTGTCTCTGATCATAGCAGTTACTTATAAGCTGCCAGACTGGAGGGATAAGTGAGATAAATTAAACTGTGAGCGTTGGCTTTCCAAGAACAGTTCACTCTATTTGCTCAGGCGTTTAAGTACACACGCAGCTTTTAGCCTGTAATCAAAGCATGGAGCTCAACCAAAAGGATCATATTTAGTGCCCCAGATCAAAGAGGGAGAGCTCAGAGTCATGTAGCAGTGCAGTCCCTCCTGGTCTTCCAGCCCTCTGCCACAGCCTCTGCTCTCAGGAGCCTGCAGACAGCTGCCCTGTGCTGCAAACACGGCAGGACACAGCCACAGCCAGTGACAGAACAGAGCAACCAAAACCTTGTTCCTTCACCACCTCCACCTCTCACAGCCCCATAAAATCCCCATTTGCAGAGCATGCAACTGGTATTGTTCCATCTCCCGTGCCCGTTCCTCCGGTGGCACCACGAGCAGAGCTTCTGCAGTGCCTCCCACAGCTCTGCAATCCCTCTGCCCACAAATGTGTTTGGAGTGCACAGGGCTGCCAGATGGAATTTCACATTCCACACATTAAGGGGACCAGATGAGCACAAGAGGCTGCACAGGCCGTGCATTGTGCTTCCGATTCTTGTGGATTCTCTCTCACGGAGGAAGTGGCCTGGAATGGGAAGCCCCATCTGTCACTGAGATACTTGTTGAAATTGAATGTTCTGATTGGGTTTTTTAATTTTTTTTCCAAGGCTGGAAATGTTTTGGTCCCATCAGCTCTGCATTTAGCTCTAGTCACACAGTGGAGGTACAGAAAAAACACAAGAGTATTTGGTTTACTGCATTTACCAAAAAAGGATGACATTTTGTTACTAATAGGTAGAATTTTAAGAGGTTCAATATAATCACCTTGGAATGACCTGGAAAGCTTTCATATAGGAGATATTTATGTACTTTTGACTGGACCTCCTGTGGCATTAATTTTTGACTGAGATTCTCAGATGCTCCTGTGAAAGATACCCAAAGAAAGCCAAGAAGGCATGATCTTAAGCTAAAAGAAAGGAGAGATATGAAGCTGAGTGTTTAGACCCAAAGGGGATTGAAGGTGCACAAAAAAGATGGGAAGACAGGAGTGTCAGGAGACTACTCTTAGCAAGTAACAAAGCTAATGAGAACTTTAAAAACATAATTATGTCAACTTTGGATCAAAACTGCACGCTATGCGATCTCAAGCCATTTTTGAAGATGCTCTGGAGCCAGAACTCAAATATCTGAGGTCATCCTGAATTATTTTTTTCCTTATTTTTGGTTTGAGTTTCGAAGAGGGAAAATTACTGTGAGCAGAAGGACAACAACATCACAACAAGGATTTGGTGAGGGTCAAATATCATCTGTGAACCAAAGCTGACCATCCAACCCAAACCCTTCTACTAGGCATTGCTTCATCCATTCAAGGGTGTGCTTCCATTTCTGCAAGGTGTCTGTGGCCAGCCAACATCACACTTGGCTGACTTACACCTGAGAACTCATTTTGCAGTGATGATGACGATCAGCATCTTCTCCTGACTCACCTGCATAAAAACCAAAACCCCAGTGACTTGAGGAAAGGTTACCTCAGTGACACAGCAGCATCTGAAAGCCAACGCAAGGCTGTCACCACCCACCAGTGGGTTCTGGGACAGTCCCCAAGTGGTGAGAGGCTGCTGAGCTGTGCACTCACTCCTCTTGGGTGGGCAGAGCTTGTTGTGCACCTCGGGCAGGCTGACCTCACAGCCTGACAGAGCTCCTCCTGCAGATGGGACACCACTGCCACTGTATGAGACCTTCCAGCACGCCCTGACAGTGCTGCCACCTCTGCCACCCTATCCCCCCTGCCATGCCTGCGTTCTGCTGGTTCCCTCAAACCCCCTCTGCAGAGTCAGGCACTGCAGGAAGGAGTTGGTGCCATGTAGGACAACCCTGCCCAGAACGGGAATGCCACTGGATGGAGAATCCCCTCCACCTCTTTGCTTTCCCTCTCCCAGTGATTCTCTTGAAATAGGGCTGGGCACCTGGAACAGCATTCTTGTGTCTTAATCTGTGTGGAACGGAACTCCACTTCCTCCTTGAATTTCCTATAATTTTCTTTTCTTTGTGGACTCACAGTCACCCTCTGTTCCCACAAGGATACAGGCATGGCCCTGCTGTCTGCTTTCCTTCTTTCCTTCTTCTTTTCCCTTGTAGCTGTGCCCTTTTCCCCACAGCTCAGCTGGAGGGACAATTCCCAAAGCAGAGCCAGGGTGATCATTTCTGGTTCTGTCAGCGTCAAGTGATCATGGCTCATGCTCCAGATGAGTGGGCTTAAAATATCATGGGATTTAAAAATAGTAAAAAAATGGCATTTCTCTCTTGGTGTCAGGGCTGTCCAAGGATGATGTTTTCAGAATCCTCTGGGTGGATGGAACTACAAAAAGAAAGCATGAGCTGTTAGCACCTTAGCAGCACTCTGGGAATGAGAAGGACCCACCCTGCCCTGAGAACCAAGAGCACTGCCTTCTGCCTGGCTCTTACACTTCTCCCTGGTGCATCCCTTTGCTTGGAAAGGGAAAATCAAGCAGGAGATCCCACATCCCTGTGTTTTCTGCAGCTTGGCGTTCCCAGGACAACTGTCTCTGAGTGGTGTTTGATGATGGATCATGAGTCCCTTGGACCCTGGTGAGGCTGCTCCTAATCCCAAGCGAGCTGACGTGGATAGCAGGCACAGGGTGTCCCGTCAGATGAACCTCCAGTGGGAGCAGCAGGGTGTGTCCTTTCCCAGCTGCCTTAGGCCTGTGTCCCCAGCCTGTGCAGAAGGAAACCCCAGGCTGGGCTCAAGCCTGAGGAATCCCTTGTTTTCCAGGGAGGACAGACAAGTGCATCAGCTCTGGAAACTGCTGATTGCAGACACTTGCGGCTTTCCATGAAGTCAGGATTTCTGTGGCTGAAAGTCTGCTCTGTGAAGGTGCCTATTTCATATTCCTAATGCACCCACACCTATTTTTGATTAATACTTTCATCTCAAACCAATACTGAAACTCCCTGTTAATATCTGAGGCCCATGTGCCCTCTTTGGGGCTGGTGTTAACTTATTAGCAGTTTCTAGTCAAGTGGAAATGGGTGTGTGGGAAGTGAGCATTGTATTGCCAAATGACCTTTTACTCTGTGCCTGGGCTCAGCTCAGTGTCTCAAGTGCTGCTGGATGCTGCTTCAAAAACCTGTGGCAGGGAAGGGGGATTAAGATCTCTTCTGCATTACTGGGGTGATCCAGCCTGGCCTGAAAAACTTCCAGAGATGGGCAACCTGTGCCAGGGCCTCACCACCCTCACAGGAAAAAACAACTCTCGTGGATATCTAACCTGAATTTCCCCTCTTTCAGTTTGAACTTGTCCTACCACTAGAGTTCCTGGTGAAAAGTCTTTCTTTGACTTCCTTAGAGGTCCCCTCAGATACTGGAAGGTGCTTTGAGGTCTCCTGAGCTGCCCCAGCTGTCTCAGCCTGTCTTCACTTCTGTTGTTGTTGGCTTTCTCCCACACTTACAACCACCACTGTCCCCCACCACAACCCAGAAACACTTTTAATCCACTTTCTTTTAAACTAGTTGACTTAATCACTCATTAAACACATATTTCCTAATCTTAAAATCTATTTTCTCCTTTTTAGACTTGTTTATTTATTCAAAGATGAAATTCCTTCTTTCAAAGTTTCTGTGAGGAAAATGATGGTGAAGGGAGATTTCAAAATTAAACCAAATCTGCTTCCCGGATTGAAGCGTTAATGAAATGGTCTTAAAATGCACTTGAGAGTCTTAAATGCCTTAAAATTCTTAAAATGCCTCTGAGAGTCTGAGGTCTTAGCTCAGGTGCTGCACAGAGAAGGAGGTTTCCTACCTCCCCTGGCAGCTGATGTAGGGCAAGGAACTCAAGGTGTGCATCCAGCTCCCACTGCTGCTCTGGAGCCTCCTCTGTAGCCTTGAGCTCACTCTCCCTCCTTTAAAGCTGTATTTGAGGGGTGGAACCAGAAACTTCAAGGTCCCCTCCAACACAAGCCATTCCGTGATTCTCTGATTTCCAAGTTCTCCTAACTCTGCCATCATAAACATCGTGCTTCGATGTTCCCCTAGGGACACTCTGCTCCCTGAGCATTTGGGAACCCGCACAGGTTTCCGGAGGTCCCAGGGCACTGAGGCAAACACCTTGGGATCCGCTGCCTTAGGATCAAACCCCGGTGCCCGGGTCCTGGGCAGGCCCCTGGCAGCAGTAGGGCTGCCTGGAGCACATCCACCCTCCCGGGCTGGGCAGTGCTTTGCACCTCAGCAACTCCCCAATTTCCAGTTTCCAGGGAGAGAGGCGCAGGGATAACGAGCTGAAGGGAGGGAGGGAGCGGGAAGAGGACACCGATTTCCCCGGCTGTCTCCGCTGTGCGTTTCCCACCCAGGAGCAGAGGCAGGAGCAGCTCGTCCCCACGGCTTGTGGCACGCCTTGCTGTGCCCGTGCATGAGCTGGGCCTGCTGGGCATGGGCCTGCAGCAGCAGCGGCGGGGTGGCCACGGGAGGAGCCGTGAGGAGCACAGAGAAAGGGAAATTTCGTCTTTCTGGAAGAAGCAATGGCAGAGTTTGATGGAAACGCAGATTTTCAAGCTCCGTGGTGGAATCTGTGTGCATGGCTTATTAGTGAGAGGAATAGCGGAGTTGTCTTTACAAACAAGCCCTGGGTCTACTGGGAGATAAAACCAGCACTGGGAGATAAAAGAAACAATGGGAAGGATTCCACTGATTGATGAATGGGAAAAAATATTTGCTTTCACAAATAAANATTCGAATAAAGTGAAAGGACTCCCCTGCCTCCTTTTTGGACATAAACCTCTGGTGTTTGTAGATTAATTTTCCTGACATTAGGGACTTTTCCATTTGCAGCCAGCACCGGTGATATTTTCTCGAGTCTGTGTGGGCTACTGGCCTGCATTATTATTTTCCACTGTCTTCTCTCACTCACATTTTTAAGACTTTAGTTCCTTTTATGTACTTGAGAAAAGAGTCCCACACAAATGTCTCAGGGCCTTGCCAAAGAAAAAAATATTCAAAAACCTATTGTCTTTAAAGGTGCATTTCCGGGTATTTTTCTTGTGTTTTCTCACTAGTTTGGGGAAAAATGTCTTTGACTTAGGAAGATTTAATAGAGGCAAGTCATGGTGCTGGGAGTTGATCCAAGGCAACTCTCCACCTTTCCAGAGCCCCTTGTTGAGGTGATTTGTTCCATTGTACAGCCAGACAGGCACAGCACAATCCAAAGGGAGACTCTTTTCACTCCTTTCAGTGGTGGAGTGAAATGGACTTTTTGGAGTACTGGACCTCCTGACTGTTGGAGTTCTTACTTCTACTAAATTAGAATTAAATGAGCCTTCAAAACACTCCAGTTCTCACTTGTTCTTTGTTCTTCTTTTTCCTGACCTCCTTATCTACTTCAGTCCAAGGTTCTGTAGATTTTCGTTTTCACAGACTTTGGAGAAAAGTTGGGATGGGTGGCTCTAGATCAGGTCCCATCACTCACCCTTGAGCTTCAGATTCCTACACAATGTCAGGGTTCCTTGGCATTCAGATCACAGAACTGGTTTAAAACTCAAAATCTCAAATACTGTGAATGTGAAGTTCGCTTTGGATGAGTTACAGCTTTATAAGTATTTTGCAACTCTATTTTAGACTTCTTAATAAAAACTTTGATGATTGCAGGACTTTTAAAATTTGAAACCCAACCTTTTATGTGACAACTGTATTTTCTCCAGTGAAGTTTTCATGCACAAGATACATCAAAACAGATCCTTAGACTCCACAAAGACAATTTTTCACCATTAAAAAAAATATATTTTTAGTAATATTTTCCCTGTGAGTGGAGCCAAGAAGAAAAAACTGATCCTTCCAAATTAAAAAGTCAGAAGAAGGCAAGAGAGAGTAGCAGGACTTAATTCTCTTGTAAGTCACTCAGCACCTTCATGGCAGTGAAGAGAGGGAAGCCAACACCTTCCAAGACTGCTCTGGTGTTATAATAATTGCACACAGTAGGATGGGATGTTCAATTTTTTTCTGAGATTTAATTGAATCTGACTTCTCCCTCCAGTCTACAACTCTTTTTAGTGGTTCCAATCCTATTTTTTCAGAGAGTTCTTGTTTATGAAAGTTTTCCAGACCAGGGAGAAGCTGGGTGATCCCAGAGCAGGCAGGAGCTCAGGCTGGTTGCCAGCCACTGTCAGTGTCCTTATTCCAGGACAGAGTGGAAGGATGGTTTCTATGAGCATAAAAAAATCTATGGAAATAACTGTGGAAAAAAAAAAGAACCAACCCAGACTTTTTGCTCCAGGTCATGACCTGCATAAAAAACTTTCTCTGTGTGTTTTACACTCAATAGGTAATTTCACACTGTCTGTCTCAGGCAGAGCTGTCTGATACGAGCTGTTACTCCGCTGCCTTCAGCTGCTGGAGGCTCTGAGTCTCACCCCACCTATAAGTCTGCAGATATTGATTGACTTCAGGATGATTTCTAATAATAACTGGAGAATAACCTCCATCTGTGCCCAAAGTGTTGGAGCCAGATGATCTTTAAGGTCCCTTCCAGCCCAATCCATACTACAAGTCTCCCTCCTGTGGAGCCAGGACTGAAACTGTGCTGTGGCTCTGAACTTGCCAGGGGGAAAAAGCTGCCAGAGAGGAGCCACTGTGGGCAGGGGGAGAAGGATGAGTGTTTGGTGGCAGGGACAGCTGGCAGAGGGCTGGCCAGTTCCAGTCCTTCCATCAGGTTCCTGGAGGAATCTTGCTGATCAGACGTGCAGGTCACACACAGCCTGGTGAGCCGGTGAGCAGCACAGAGCCAGTCCCACACTGCCACTGGAGACACTGATGTCACCTGGAAAATAGGGCCTAATCAAAAGGAAAAGAAAGGAAATCGTTTTAGTCCAGCCTAATGCAAAGTTGCATCAGGAGAAAAGAGCCCGAGGAAGGGGAGCTCCAAGCAGGATCTACCCCCAACCAAAGCTCTTTGAGGGACAGTTGAGCACTTGAACCTGAACTTCTGCTGCAGCACATGGGGTGTCTCTGACAGGGAAGAGAAGAGAGAGGGAGAGAGAGAATGCTGTCTTACCTCTCCTCCCAGCACTCCCTGAAACTTGTGCAGCCAAACTGCAGAGCTCTGGCACTCATACATTAAGTCAGATGTTGGAATATTCAGGGAACAGCCAAATAAATCATAACAGAGCAAGAAAAATATCTTGAAATGAGACATTTATAGAAGTCAAAGAAAAGAATAAAAATTAAGATGGGATAGAAATGTCTGATACTAAAGATCTTGCATTTGTGCCAAGGAAAGGCAGAGCAAGAAAAGGCTGGAAGGTGAATTTGAACGTTTTCCACTCAGGAACAAGGCACACGTGCTTGGGACAGATGACAGTTAACAGCACTGGGACAAATTCCTAAAGGAAGAGGCAAACCTTCCACTTTTGGTATCTTTAGGTGGGGCCTGAGATCCTTTGTAGCAGCCACGCAGGACCCCACAGGATTCTGCAGGAATCGGGCAGAGTTAGATGAGCTGGAATAGCTCAGCCTGCTGTCATGGAGATAACTACTGCCACCTGCAGCAGCATGACTTGGGAAGGCTTCCAGCTTGGGAAGATGGTGTGGGGGCTGCTCTTCCCGTTATTTACACCTTCCAGGCTGCCCATGACAGCTGATTCAGACTGGTGAAGAACGGTGGGATCCTCCATCCAGACCCTCACCCCCAGGATGTGCAGTGCTTGGTCAGGGGGGAATGGGGCATTTATGGACCAACACTTTCCTCCCTTCCGCAGAATAAAATAGAGTGGGCAAGAACAAGATAGAAAAGGGTAAAAGAAGCAGGCACGGGAGTGGTGGAGAAAAGCAACGACTGAAAGGGAGAGGAGCGAGGCAGCGAGCAGGAGAGCAGCCAGCTCAGTGCCAGGGCAGCGCTGCTGTCTGCTGGTGACAGTGGCACCGCTTGGCCTGAGGTGCCACAAGGAGCACGAGTGGCTTTTGCAGAGCTGCCCGGGCTCGGGCAGCCACAGGAGCGATTTCCCCATCACTCGTCCCGGGAGGTTTCCCGAGCGAGTCCCAGGGCCAGGCGGGAGAGACGGTGCGGGCGGCAGGGGCTGAATCAGCCTCCCACGCCCCGGCGGGAGGACGGGGTGGGCTGGCTGAGAACGGAGCCCTGTGAGCGAGGGAGGTTGCTGGGACTGCAAATCACTCTCTCGAGTTTTCGTTTCCTCGTAGAGACGCGGGCTGCCCTGCTCAGAAATGAAACTTAGAGAGTCGTGCCGGCGCTTCCTGAGTGGAAAGAGCCACGCTGGCAGGTCATAGGATGCAGGGACAGGGTGGCTGCTGGGTGGGGTGTGCACAAAGCAGACACAGCCCCGGGCAACGCGTGGGGCTGGCTGAGCCCCCACTCTGCTGGAAGGAGAGGGTAAGCGTAGGTAAGACGTTTACAAGTGCAGAGGAGGGGTCCAGGAAGGCAGAGAGGTGATGAGAGAAGAGAAACAGCTTCCCTCCTGCTGGCTTTGCAGGAAGCAGCGCTGGAGGGGATGGGCCTGTTCTCACTTCGGAGCTGTTATGGGCGTGGAGCAGCTTTCACAAGCCCTGGAGCATCCCATGTGTACTTCTGTCTGTGCCTCAGGCTGCTGCCCTGGGCAAGTGCCTGTTTGCCTGTGCTCCAGCAGAGCGGACCTGTCAGCCCCCATTCCTTACCGGGAGACGCAGCTCCTTGCTCCTTGTCCCGCTTTGTTCCAAGGCGAGGAGCAGCCTTAGCCCTGATAAAAATTACATTGCAAGGCTTCTTTTCCATAAGCAATTCCCGTGTATCAAAGGTTGTCTTTCTCACGCGGCTGGAGCCGAACGTGGAGACCCTGAGCCAGAGCTGAGCCAGGCAGGGGTTCAGCCAACCCAGACTGCCCTCACACAAGCTGCCTGATTTCCACAGTGGGAATGTGCAGAAAAAGAAAGCAGGGACTTCCAACTTCTACCTAGGGATAGAGGGAGAAGTCAGTCAGGTTTGGCTGGATAGCTCACTGCCCATTGTGAGGATCTGGATGGAGCTGTTTCCTGATGGGGTGACAAAGAGATGAATCTTCACCTCTTAATCTACTAAGGAAGGACCATCGATGTTTCTCATCAAGGAGAGTAACTTCTTTTGTAATGCGGGGGAAATGTCTGTATTCCGTGTTTGTGCAGCACTCCAACAAGAGAGCATTTAAAACACAAGCCTAAGTGAGCACTGCACCAACCCAGAGAAACCTGGAGACCTCAGACAGCCTGAACAGGAGCTCTTGCTCCCACCCACAAACTACTGGGAAAAATTTGGGATAACTTGCTCACAGAAGTAACGGACTTGCTCATGTGAAGCAAGAGGAGAAAAGTAGAAAGCTTGAATGAAGAACAAGTTGAAGTGCCCATCTCATCCCAAAAGCATCCCAAAGATCTCTGTGCTGCCCATTAAGAGTCAGACAAATTGTCATGGTCACTGCTGTGCACCAACTTTGAGCTGGTTTCAACCTCCCTCGCACCCACTTTCATTCAGAAACGAACAGAGGCTAAAATATTTGTCAAAATGTCTTCAAGGGTTCTTTAGAGGATTAAACAAATCTAATGTTCAAAAATGAGCATTTTAATTGTAGAGCCACGAGGCAGGCTGAGGTATGGTGCTCAGTGATGCTTCATAAATCTTGCCAATTTGTACAGTTAGCTTAAAACGAAAGTGGTAATTAAAAGCAAAGGAACAGCTAGTCCGTTACAGACTAAACGGTTAGATTAAATATTACCCTGGATCTGATTATTAATGTGCAGGAGAGCTGTTTAGTGGCTCGCTATTTGTTCAGCAGGTTTTATTAATAGCCCCTCGGCAAACATTTCCCGTAACGCAGGATCCTCGCACCAAAGCCAAGCGTGGAAAGTCGCACGCTTTTCCTCCGCTGGTTTCACTCCGCCTGGTAATTTCCACAGGTTTTGTGCCTTTTTTTGCTCTCGGGTTTAGTCAGTGTGACCCCGGCCGTCGGCATGGCTGGGTTTTTCACTGCCCCATTCCCAGCACTGCAGAGCCACAGAACAACTGATTTAGTTTTTCCCCCGCGTCACTGGAAGGTCCCGCTCCCTGTGACGCACGATCCTCGATTTCAAGAAAAAGTAACTCCAAGGTCGAGCTGAAGGAGCCCGTCCCAGCCTGCCCTCGCCACCCACCATCACCAGACAGGAGCTATGACCCCCAAGGTGTGAAACCCCAAGTGAGAAGCGCTGCAAAAGCACCAGGCAGGGAGGAAGAGTGAGGAGGGCAGAGGGCTGTTTGCCTCCATGCAGCTTGGGTGAGTTCAGTTTCAGTAACCTCCGAGTCAGCATCTCCGATGTCAGTAGTTTCCACTGAGAGCTCAGGCCAAGCCAGTGAGGGACGCATATTAATAGGGGTAAAAAACTGTGCTCAGTTGATGGAAAAGTCCCATTAAACAGAAAATTGACCCAGATGAATGTTCACCACCCAACTCTTCTCGCTTAGAATTCCAGAACAGGGCTTGCCCAAGAAAAGGCAGACAATTGACTTGGGTTTGGCTGTTGCAGTGGCTGGAAGGGCTTAAACACCCCATGGTACAGAGCTGGGGTGTGCTGGTGGAGCGCTCAGTGGCACTGGAGGAACACCTTGTTGCTGCATCACCATGACTTAGAGAATCATCAAATTCTTCATTTCCTGTTTCTCCTTTTTCTTATCTTCAACAGAGATTCCTTCTCCCTTTCTTTACCTCTAATCCCACAGGGAAAGGAGCTGGAATCCTTCTTCCAGCACATATGTTTGGGATCTTTTTCCTGTGAAACCTCTGAAAAAACAATGCTGACAACAATATTAATGCAGGATTCTAGGGATGAACTTTATTGATTTGTCATGGATGCGTGGGAAGAACACACTCCAACCAGAGTGTCCCAGATTGAGACCATGAGGCATGCAATGGTTGGATTCCCACCACCCTTCTTTTTTTAAAGTAAAAATCATCTCTTTGCTTGATTTGCCTTGTTAACAGTTGATGAGATTAATCCAGAGCCCACCTCTCACCCCTAGCCCTGCAGGAATCCAGGTTGCCTGCAATGTCAAGCAAGTCTAATAAATAATTTGGATGGAGTCAGTGCGTTTAGTCAAACAAATAACTTCATTCAAAGGGCAGAATGGATTTTGTCAAAAGCTTTTTTTCATTATGTCAGAATGAAGAAAGAATTGTGCAGCCCTTTCACTCTGTCACCACAAAGGCATTTGTTCAAGCTTCTGGCTTTGCTTGATGTAAAAAATGTAGTTGTCAAGGCCCACACAGTGAATTGCTCTTCCCCACTCTGTCAGCACGAACACATTCCTGCACAGGGATGGAGGGACACGAGTCCTGTCACTCCACAGAGACACTCCTTGGATGGGCTCTGTGTGGAGAACAAACAGTGGGTGGTCCATGAGGAAGAGGAAGCAGCATTCCAGTTCTCCTAGACTTGTTTGTGTTCCTTCCCTGTGCCCCAGGTCACCTCCACCAGCATCCTGGGACATGTTCTGCAGCAGGGTGCAACACCCTGAGAGCCCAGAAGAAATTCAGACATTCCAGATCATTCTGAAAAATCCCTTTCCACTTCACTGAAATGCTTCACTATTTTAAGCACATACACATCAAACATACATGGGAGCAAAAACAGGGAAAGGGGAAATACGAGCATTTTAGGTATATCTTCATTTTATTTATTAAAGTAATGAAACAAAAGACTAGAACCTAGGGGCAAAAGGCTGGGTACTAGAAGCTCATTGATTTACAGTCCAAATGAGAGACAAAGGGAGTGCTCAGAGCAGAGTCATGGGCTGTATCTCCTGAGTGTATTCTGAGACAAGATGGAGCCACCCACGGGCATGATCTCAGAATCACAGAATCATAGAATGGTTTGGGTTGGAAGGGACCTGGAAGATCATCTCGTTCCAGCCGCCTGCCATGGGCTGGGACACCTTCCACTTGCCCACTCTTGGAGTGATGTGTGCTGCAATTTGCCACATCAGTCTCCATATTCACTGCAACCTGTAGCCACACTCCCACACTGACATTCCAAGCCAGCAGTCTCCCCTGAGGTCTCCCAGTTTGGATGTTACAGGTGCTCAGCTAAGCTCTGCCAGTGACAGGGATGGGGCAGTCACCAGGCAGTTCCCCTAGCAGAGAACGGTGAATCCAGAGGGACATCACATCCTCAGAAACCTGGCTACTCTAATGCAATAGATTCCTCCGACAGAAAAGATGTTCCACACACAGCAGTAGCCTAATGAGGCAGCTGACTCATAGCTGCTGGGGAAAAGAGAGAGAAGACATCAATACAAGAGGCTATTTTTGTATTTTGAGTGGTGCTCTGCTGCCATAGGGGACACAGAGAGCTCTGCCAGGCTCATTCCTGTATTGCATCAGCTCAAGTTCGTGTTCCGCCGTTCTTCCATCTCACCTGAGCTCCAACACCTTCGTCCCTCTCCGTCCTCTCACTCCCCACACCCCAGAGCAGCCTCAGCCAGCTGTCCCTCCTCTCCCAGCACAGGAGCCTCTCCGTCCTTCCTGGGTCAGTGCTGAGCCCTCGGCGCTGCGGGAGGTTGGAGCAGTGGCACTGCAGACGGGGCACCGCCGTGACTCCTGCACACCCACCCCTCCCAAAACAGCGTGGGTGGGAGCACAGGGGCTGGGAACGGGGCATGCCACATCCCTGTGGGAGCCCTGGGCGTGGCAGACCCGCGGAGCCACACATCCAGGCTGGGATCCATCCAGGAGGATGGCAAAGCGGGGTTTTATTCAGATGTAGCAAAAAAATAATGAGTTCATTAGATACCAATTGATTGATAAAGAGGGATTTATTGAAAGGTCTAATGTGTGTAGCCAAAATTAGTTTGCCATGTAATTAACTAAAAATGACTTAAGCAATGCATTCTTAATTATTATCTTAGTACAGCCAACTTGTAAGAAATTTCAAGCATTTAATTGGCATTTGATAGAATAGCTATAGCAAGCTAATTAGGTACCAAATTATGAAATGCGCTAATTGATATTTAATAAGTATGTCAATTGGTATCTAACTAGCCAATATGTTATAACTATCTTGGAATGTGTCAATTAAGTGCCTAAAGATCTCTTTCAAGTAGATTATAAATGTAATCTATTAAGGATGTAATTTGCAGCATTTTTTGATTATGGATTGTAACTTATTTGCTTCCTGAATATGTTATTGCTATTCACAGGCTCATTCACACAATATAATGTGCAGCATTTTGCCTACTCGAGCAACTTTGACAACTGATGTTTTCCTGGGCTCTACTCCCTTCTTACTCTGGTGTAAAGAGATTTCCACTCTCTCCACAGATCCCAGAAAGGGACATCTGAAATTCACGTCAGCACAACAGCCACGGTTAGGTTTGTCAGAGATTATCTTGGTTTAGTGGCAATTGGAGTCTACCCACAGTATTTTGGTTATTTTGAGGGGTGGTACAGTCCAAGCTCTTTGATGTGTGGTCCTGTTTAAAGAATCCCAGAATGATTTAGGTTGGAAGGGACATTAAAGCTGATCCAGTGCCACCCTGGGACACCTTCCACTGTCCCAGGCTCCTCCAAGCCCTGTCCAGCCTGGCCTGGGACACTTCCAGGGATCCAGGGGCAGCTCCAGCTTCTCTGGGCACCCTGCCAGGGCCTGCCCACCCTCTCAGGGAAGAATCTCTTCCTAAAATCTGATTTAAACCTGCACCTTTTTAGTTTAAAAAAAGTCCTCCTCAGGAAAAATCAGAGGGATGCTTTTACAGTCAGAGCCATTGCACAGGTCTGAACCAGGGGAGAGTTTTTCTCTCTCAAGTTTGTTCATTTAAATATCATAAAAATTGCTGCTCTCAGGGCAGGAACAAGAGGGGGCAGTGCATGAGAAGTAGCTTGACCTAAAGGGTGAGGTGTCCTCAGTGCCCCCTGGGGGGCTGACATCACATTTGGGGATATCAGGCTGGCTGCTTAGCTCCTAACAGGCCTTACCTCTTCCTGGAACGCCCCAGTCAGCCTGAATCCCCAGGGAATGTCACTGAAGAGTTAATTTAAAGCACCGTGATGGCCGTGCTTATTTTCTTTTGATTTCTTTGATACAAGTTGTGCCTCCGGAGGTTTTTTCCCTAAAGCAATGCTCCCGTTCCTTTGTATCCTGTGTGAGTGTAAGGCTGGTGTGGTGAGAGGTGCAGCACACAACATTAGTGCCTTAGCGATCTGAGCACTTTATCTTCATGAGTAAAGTACCCAGCTGCTCTTGAATTCAACTGAAAAAAAAAAAAAATATGCTGCCACTCGTAAGAGCAATACATTTTCAGTTACTAATAACAACAGTTGTCATGGAAACAGCCGGTCCAGCATGAATGTAAGGATTTGCTTTCAGGTCAGTGCTGTATTAGTCAGCAGCCTTTCAAAACCACATCTCCCCAGCGCACAAGTCTCCTGTCCAATTTACTCTTTGCAGCACTTTTTCTCCATTGTGAATTACCTAAATTAATTACATTTTATGACAATTGTGCGCGGCTCCTTTTCAACTCCACTCGCTGTATAATTACTTGGAAATGGTTTATAGAGGCCGAAGGAAAATTTCATAACTGTATCCAGGTTTGGGAGTTTTGGAGTTGGTTTTGGTTTTGTTGTTTTTTTTTTTCCCCAAAAGAACAGTAAGAGTAGAATAGGCTGAATTATCATTATGATCATTAACGATAATTGAGCATCAGGCACCGGGGTTTCCAGGTTCCTGACCATTTTTGGGGTGTGTGGATTGTTAGAAGGGGGAGTGCAGGGGGTGCAGGCAGCTGGGGAAGGGTGTGAGGGTGTGCAGGCTTCCCCTGCTCTAAAGCTCATTTTGAGCTCATTTTGAGCTCCTGGGGTGGATGAAGGTAAAAGGAATCTTCCCCAATCCAGCCCTGTGGGTCATTTCTGCAATTTCCATCAATCCTGTGGACAATCAGCTGGAAGATGCTGATGTCCTTCAGCTCCCAGCTGACCACATCACAGCCCCAAAAGCCTCCTTCCCCAGTGGGGAAGTAATGCCAGAGGAGGCTGGCTGTGGAGCTTTCACCAGAGGAACCTCCAGGCTGGAATTGGGCTCCCAGGAGGCACTTTGGGACCCCTTCTCCTGGCTTTCCTGAGTGTCCAACACCTAGAGCTCCTGTTGGTGCCAGCAGGAGGAAGAAGGGTTTCACCCCTTTTTGCAGCCTGATTTAATTCCCCAATTAATGCTTTGCCTCTCCCACCAGGGAGAAGCAGCCCTATTCCAAGTGTGGGCACACCAAGCCTGTGAGACCCTGCTCCTTCTCACGTACCTCTCAAAGCTCCCTCCCACACAGACATATCCCTGCTGTTTCCTCAGAGGAAGAACAAAAATATGCTTTTAATTTCTGCCATTCTGGGACAAAACTTGCTGGAAAAATATCCCCAGACAAAGGGGCTGATGCTACTTCCAGCCATCACTGGTGTCTGTGATCCAGATTTTTCCTGCAGTGAGGAGCAGAGTTTGATTCTTCTTCCTTCACAATCCTGGTCCATCCGGCTTATTTCCTTGCAGAATTGCTGCTATCCCTGTCCTTGTGCATTACCCTTCTTGCTGGCACTTTTAGTTTTCTCCACATTTTTTTCTGTCTATCACATCTCTTTTTAGTACTATAATCTGAAAATCAAATTAAACCACTGTATCCTTTATTCCAGGGATGGACAGACAGCCCTGGCTGGAGGGTGAAGTCCTTGCCTTGCTGTGGGGATAACTGCAAGGATATGGGGAAAAGAAGAAAGGGATTTGTGGTTTGGGAAGGTTTTCTGACAAGAAAGGTGATTTCAGGGTGCTGCAGATTTCAGCATCTTGTGGGGTTTTGGGACATTTTGGGTGCTTTCCTTGGCAGGGTTCCCTATGGTGGGGACACATCCCCACCTTGGAGCCTAGCTGGAGAGCAGGTCCCAGCCCTGCATGGCAGGAGGGGGGGAATAAAGATGAAAGCCATCAAGAGCCTCAGTCAGAACATTCCCGGCATGCAGTCAAACTTCTCCAAAGGCACAGCTGGAGTGGAGGGCAGGATTTTGAGTCCAAAGCTGCAGAGGGAGGATGGGCTCTGACTTTGAGGGTCAAGATGCTGAAAGAGAGGGAGGACAAGAGAGAGGGGACAAGAAGAGCTGGAGTGAGCTGATCTCAAAGCGAAGGGAGCTTGTTAAGCACCTCTGTACCTGCACCTCATGGTGTGCCCCAGGCCTGCCTCCTTCCCACCCAGCCCAGCAGGGCTGAACTGTGGGCACTGTTTGTTTAACCTTGAATGCTACGTACAAAATCAGCCCTGATAATAAAACGGAAAGGGAAGGAGCCTGGCGGAGATTGCTGAAGAAGTGTTTGATTTCTGCTTTCACTCCAAGTCCTGCTCAGCCAGGTGGAACACAGTCTCGCTGTTTGCCTGTTAACCTGGCCCTGACTGATTTATTCAGGGATGCTTGAGGGGCTGAGGGTCTCTGGAGGTGCTGCTCCTGGATCCCAGGGCATGGACAGTGCATTGTCCCCAAAATCAGGACGAGCGCTTGGTGGCTTGGGACAGCTGGGTCAGATTTGGTTTGATGCTGTTCAAACGACCTGAACCACAAAAAGTCCTTCTAGTTCAAGAGGTCTCCTCTGCTTTCAGCAATCATTCCCCCCACTCTGAATGAATCACCCATCCCAAGGAATCGTGGGCAGCTGGAGTTGCCCAGTGATTTCAGTGAGAGCATTTCAATACGCGCAAAGCTTTTGCCCAAAGCTGAGATGCACATCCCACCTGGGAGGTCTCTGCCACCCTGCCCGGAGGCCACCACAGCCCCAGCCCACCGAGAGCTCTACCTCCTGCTCCTCAGAGTTTTTCCTTTCTCTGCACGGGCAGTTTTCAGCTTGCCTGCTGGCTAGAAGAAATAAAGGTAGAGTGAACGTGATGGTTTCAGTGCCAAACTGTAACATTTCCTTCTCTAGGTCATTGGTCAGAATCTCCAGCAGATGCTGCAGGGACCCAGGCCTGAGGGATTCTCTATGCCCATGTATTAAGAGTGTCAGGAAAATGAATCCACAAACACCAGAGGTTTATGTCCAAAAAGGAGTCAGAGGAGTCCTTTTACTTTATCCCAATAAAGGGAGAGGCCATGGGGCATTCCCCTGGGGTCTCTCCAGTTTTTGGAGGACGCAGCCTCCTTTTTATCCCGATTTCCCAACTGCATTTCCCTCTCTCTTTCCCCATTGGCTGAGGCACTTGAGAGGTTCAGACTTCCCAGAACGCCTGATACCGAGGATTCCTCTCTAATGTACAACCCTCCCCTTTAATTTTTAATTCTTACGGAATTTAGGGGTTTTCTTCCATCTTGCAATGTCTAATTTCATTTAACAGCAAACCTAGAGTTTATTTGTAAAAGCAAATATCTTTTTCCATTCATCAATCAGTGGAATCCTTCCCATTGTTTCTTTTATCTCCCAGTGCTGGTTTTATCTCCCAGCGGACCCAGGGCTTGTTTGTAAAGACAACTCTGCTATTCCTCTCAATAGGAAATGAGTTGGATCAGCCCTGCTCACGAGATGCTCAGACACATCCACAGGATGGTGAAGGGTTGATCCTGCAGCTTTTCCCCCTCATGCATCAGCCTGGGCAGGAATGAAGATGCCAACCTAAACTTTGGGCTCTTTGTGCTGACAGCAGGTTCTGCCAACAGGGACCTTGTGTCCTGGCTCAGCACAGCTCCAGAAACCACACTCAGCCTCCTCCATGCTGCTCCTTGTGAAAACCATCAGAGATCCAGCCAGCTTAAACTCCTGCAGGCTTTGGACCACCCTGCAGGGGTGATTTTGGTGATCTTTGGTACATTGCAAAATAAAAATCTTAAAAATTCTTTGGGAACATTTTGGAAAATAAAATAAAAAAATAAAAATAAAAGGGAAATGGGAAATATTAGACATTCTGGAATTACAGAGGCCAGCTCCAGAAGGCCATCAAGATAATTGTGAAGACTTCCCAAAGCTCTGAGTGAGATCCCCAGAGTGCTGGATTGCCCTGTAAACTGAAAAGAGCCCTGTGCTTGTGGTGCTCCGAGGCAGCAGGGCAGGAGCCTGGCTGGTCTCACCCACTCCAGGGATGACCTCCCATGTTCACTGCCTGTTTGGAACCCCAAACATCCTATTACATGAGATATGTGATATGAAACATATGAAGAGAAACATTTTCAGCCTCCTGGAACATGCTGCAGCTTTGAAACCCCTTTGCCAGGCCAGGGAGTCGTGGATAGAGGCTGGTCCCAGGAGCTATTTAATAATAAAATGTGGAGACTTAGAAATCCCTGCTCCTTCCTGTATTACTTATTGTTTACTCATAGTACTCAGGCCTTTGTCAACCATACACGAAACAATCTGATATAAAGTGTTGGAAACCGAAGGCTCTAAAAGACTTCTCCTAGAATTATGTAAGATCCATTTCAGGCTGTCCAAAATCTTTCCACAGACTAGTCACAAGCAGGAGGAAAAATTAGCCTAGAAAATACAACCAGCATGCCTCCCCCTCAGCCAGGAGACCTGTGTCTTACAAGCGAGGCATATTAAAAACCTAAAAATACAACAAGAGCATGACAGCAATAATATAACAAGTAAATAAAATAAAATAACACTAATAATAAATATAAAAAATAATAAAACAAATATAATAATTGCATGAGAGCCATCCCAAAAACATTGAGATACCCAAATGCCACAACAGGCTCTGCCAGACCTGCCCTTGCCACGTCTCAGCTGTGCCTCTGTGCCTTTCCCGCAGAGGTATTCCTCATGTTGGGGAAGATACAGATTTTATTCACAGCCCACTACTTTCTACATTTTTATTATTCTGTTATGCCCTCTGAGAAGTGTGTCCTGTACAGGCTGCAGATGAAGTTTTGCTCTTGCCGATATAGGGTGCGTTGGAAAACAAGATGACAACAAATCGAGAGCTGAAGGAAGTCTGGCTCTTATATAATGTACAGAGTGTGCTGATATAAATGAGTCTTCAAAATGATAATGCCCTTCTCCCCCAGGCCTGCTCTGCCGTGAAGTTGGATTTCTGGAGCTGGAGTTCCATTTGCAGCTCATTGTGTATGCTGGAGTTTTTCCCTTTTCCCTATTTTTGAATTTGTTTGCAGGCTGTAATGGGCCCCTTTCTGGTCCTTCCTCATATCCTTTGAATTGTTTTACAGGAGTGAAATGGAGGTTTTTGATATATTGAATATATTTAATATTTTAATGCTGAGAATTTGCAGGACAGAGCAGAGACTGCCTCTTGTGATAAGAGACATTATTATTGTTGTGAAAAATTCCTTTAAGATTCCATCTTAATCGTTCTGCTATTGAAATGGAAGAATAAAGTAATAAATGGTTTGAATAGACTTGATTAAAAAGAATAATTATATTCCTTGTGTGGGTTAAATATATAAACTCTTTGTGGTTTTGCATTCTTCCAGCATTTGCCTGGTAGAACTAGCTTTTCAATAAGGAGAGAGGAAGGAGAGAGTCCTCTTGGCAAGGAGGTTTGGCTCCTCAGTGGCCCCTCACCTGAAGCCAGGCACTGCCCATGTTTTTCTGCCCTGCTTTGGGGCCAGATTTCTGCCGGAAGACTTCTCTGACCCTTGGGAGATGCTCCACATCCTTTGGGTTCTTCCCTCTTCCCCTGCCTCTCTGGGGCACCCACAGTGGGTCCAGGGGCCTGTGGTGGGATGTGCTCCAAGGAGGACACAGCCGTGATGCTCCTGACTCCCTAGGAAGAACACACTCAGGAATTTGGGCAAAAAGGACAAGTTTGTCCTTGGCAAAGGCTCCCTTGCCAATGTCAGCAAGGTGTAGAGGTAGGAAACCTTGAGGTGCTCACCTCTGCTAGGCACAGCCTCCACCTGTCCCTGGGAAGGGATGGGGAAAATCATTTCTTCCTGTGGAATCCTGAGATGTGACATCGTACTGCACCCTGCCTTAGGGGGGAATTCAGCCCGTTGTGCAAAATCAAGTGTTTCAAGGTGTTTCTCACCAGCATCCTGGAGTTCATGGAGGATGGTGCTTCAGGTGAAACTTTCTCCCCTACCTGCAGTGGTGTGAGCACCTCGCTGGGGTGGGAGCCCTGTGGCCTGGCAGAGCTTCCTTCTGCTCCTCAATTCCCCCCTGATGGCACCCCAGACCTCAGCTCCCCACTGACAGCACTCCAGAGACAAACACTCCATGGGCCAAAATCCACAGGCCACAGGCCACATTCCCTTGAAGGAAGGTGGAAATCCACAAATCCATTGAATCCACATTCCCTGGAGGAAGCTGTTTTTCTAGAATTCACCTCCTCCACTCCAAAAAAAAAAAAAAAAAAAAAAAAAAAAAAAAAAAAAAATTTCTCCTTTTAACCCTTGCAGTGCTGGGTCTCACAGGTCCTCCCTCTCCTTTGCTGCTTGAAAAGTTTTCTCAGGGAAGAAGACTTCGCTTCCAACCTACATTTTCCTTTCTCCTCACGTCAGAGAGTGGCTGCCTGCCTCCCTCTTCCCCTGCAGATGTGATCATGGATGCTATACTACTAAGGCTTCATTATTTTTACAAAAATCTACTCCAGTAAGAAGTGCTATAAATAATTAAAGAAACACTAGAGTTGTCAAAATAAATGAACAAAATACACTTTGAGATGCATGCTCTTGGCTTATTTGGGGTTTGTTCAGTTGGCAGCTGAATTTCAGAATTCAGTCCCTGGAAATACCCAGCAGAAATGCAACCAATGAGGTTCAGCCATCTGCCAACAAGGAACCTTTGTGTTGCCCCCAGAGTCATCTAGGAACAGCACTGGACATCAAATATCATGTATAAAACACCAAGCTACCAAGCTCCAGTGCCCCTCTTGGCCTTTCCAGGGAAAGCCAGGACCCAAAACGCATCCAACCACATATCCAGAAGTTAGCAAGACCACTTGTATGGCCTGCTTTGTGTGATGCTAATGTTCCAAGTGAATGCCTCATTGCTCTGCACAATAAACCTTCTTCTCTTCATTCAATGCTCATTTCCAGAAGGTCTTCTTTGTCTCCATGACGACAAATAAATTGCTTCTTGTTCACTGAAATCTGCTAAAAAGCTCGTTATTAAGCTAATGTGCCCAGGGTGACAACGCAGCAGAGGAAGGCAGTCCTGCCCCAGCAAAGGATGCTTTTCTTCTTGGTTTCCCATGTGGACACCACTTCTCTGGGCTCTCAGGACTGCGTTGCTGTCATTTGTTGTCAGTGATGCCTCAAAAAATCGAAGACATTTGAGAGAGGAGGCGAAAAAACTCTTGAGTGTGAGCCAAAGACACTGATAATTGCCTGCCTGCCCTTTCCATCTGCCTCCCTGCCTCCTGCTGTACTCCTTCCAAGCGCTCCCTCCTTCTGCGCTTGCCTCCGGCACACGGAGATCCAGGCGGTGACCCCAGTGCGGGGCTGCCACCACTGTCCTGCTCCTGTCACCTCCAGGGTGCTGCCAAGGGGACAGGCCAGCATGGGCAGGTGGCATGGGATGAAGGGATGGCTGGGGTGCTGCCAGGCTCTGAGCAAGCTGCGCTCTGGGTTCCCCAGGTCTCCGGCACTTTGCCTTGGAGAAGGCGCCCGAGAGCCGCTGTGTGATTCCGCAGGATCCTCAGGGAAACCCCCCAGGAGCTGCTGGTGGCTTCTCATGGGTTGCCAATGCCATTTAGCATTTCAGCGTTCGCCTCTCCTTTCCCAACCACAGCATTTTTTACCATTTCTTGCTCTCCCCACAATCCAAAGTGCTAAAAGGTCCCGTGAGAGTAAAGGGTGAGAGCTTTCATGTGGTTTCTGTCACTAGGGAAACCACTTCCTTGTGATTCACATGTGCTCTGAGTCGCTCTTCGTTTCCCTCTGCATTCAGAAAGGTGATGTTGTGCTGGTACACGTCGGGGGGATGGGGCAGGGAACAGGCAGAGGCAGCAGGAAAATGGATGAACATGCAATTGATTGCAGGGTTTGGGGAAAAAAAAACCACAGCATTGTGCCAGGGTAGGGCAGAGCTCATCATTAGGATAAGTATTCAGAACTGGTAAAGAAAAACCCCAAACTGACTCAATGTGACAGTCCCACCAAAAAAAAAAAAAAAAAAAAAAAAAAAAAAAAAAAAAAAAA
>WAAG01030338.1:32409-58064 GCA_013390105.1 Tichodroma muraria
AAAGAAAAAAAAAAGGGCTTCTTCCCTTCTGGTATTACTTTTTTTTTCCCCCCTTCGACCTGATCACAAAAGAGCTCATCATTAAGACAGGCAGACAAATCACAACCATTTCTCTTCTCTTTAAGTGGAAGAGCCTGGTGGGAAGTGCCCTCTGCCCACCCAGGTAAGTGGGGCAGCAGAGGGAGGTTTGCCCAGCAGGTCAGGGAGGGACAGAGGCACAGGGCTGAGGTGAGACACAGGGCTGGTGGAATCAGCTGGGATGAGAAACAACAGCCAGGCAGCAGAAACCCAGGATTTGGAGAACATCCCGAAGCTCACACAAAATCACAGAATGGTTTGGGTTGGAAAAGGCCTTAAAAAATCATCTTGTTTCACCCCCTGCCATGGCCAGGGACACCTTCCACTGTCCCAGGCTGCTCCAAGCCCCAGCATCCAGCCTGGCCTTGGACACTGCCAGGGATCCAGGGGCAGCCCCAGCTGCTCTGGGCACCCTGTGCCAGGGCCTGCCCACCCTCACAGGGAAGGATTTCTTCCATATATCTGACCTAAATCTACCCTCCTTCAGCTAAAAGCCGTTTGTCCTGGGCCTATCACCACCAGTCCTTGTCCCAAGTCCCTCTCCAGCTCTTGGAGCCCCTCTAGACACAGGAAAGGGCTCTAAGCTCTCCCTGGAGCCTTCTCTTCTCCAGGCTGTTCAGCCCCAGCTCTCCCAGTCTGGTTTAATTCACTGGAAGTCTGGAGCCCAGGAACACAGAAGAAACCTGAAAGCCCCTGGTTATTCCATGTACCTCAGCCTCCAGACTGTGGCCAGGATAAAGACCTGCAGAAATTAATGCTTTCTTCAAGCACAAATAAACACACTTACTCTTGCTTAAATAGAAAAAAAACAAAACAGACGTTACTGTCCTTTGCATTAAGAAAAAAATCTTTAATGGAGATTATTTTTGATCTAACTCCAGTTTTCCATTTGTATTAGTTTTTGCAAAACGTGTTTTCATTCAGGAGAAAGTGATGATTTAGGGGAGGTAGAAGAATGAAACCTCTGAAAACAGAAAGGCTGCAGTCAGCCCTTAACTCAGTCAATTCCTGGTGTGCTCCAAGCATGAGAGAAGTCACCAGGTCTTTGGAAGAGTTCCCATGCAGAGCTGGGATGGGAATGTCCATCCTAGAACTTCCTCCCATCTGTGTTTCTGCTCTATCCCTCACCTCCCTTTGCAACCACCTCGCTGAAATCACATCTGTGCAGGCCCAATTTGCTGCCCCACAAATTGAATTAACATTCCAATCCCTTTTATAGCCATGGAAGGTGGGTGCTTAAATCAAATGAAGATGAATATATTTGCTGACATATAATTGTTTTCTTTAGTAATTGCACTCGGGTCTCTTTATATCTCATCGTTAATGCTGGGTGAGGATTATTTGTGAAATGTCTCATCGTTTCTGATGAATCCTATGAAAAGTGACATTCCTGATTATTTTGCCATGCAGGAGATTACACCAGGCTCTACTGCTAAGCAGTATTGATAGACCCTGTGCTGTCTTTTACTGTTTACTTGCTACTGATAAATCAGAACTTGGTTTCTTCTCCACGTGCTGAACCTTTAATCACATGCAAACATGAGAAAAGAGCTTTGGATGTGGCAGCTTCCCAGGGGTGTCACATGGAGGAGTGGAGATGGTGGTGCTGCTCCAACATGGGGCTTGAGGAGGGGGTCCTGAACCCCTTCCTGGTGTTGGGAGTAAGATGTGACCACCCGTGGTGGCAGCAGCACCTGGCTCCTTGTTCTCTCATGGAATACTAAGCTTTTCTGCTGGTGCTGGGAGGCAAAGGGTTTGGCAGAGGCATGGCCTGATCCCAAAAGGGAGATCCCAGCGGCTGCCAAGGATGCAATTAGGGCTGCCTGGCCTGAAAGGCTGTGAGCAGGAGGTGGCAGAAGAGTGGCCGTGATGCATTTTACATCAGAGGGCTGCTGTGCTCTGAGGTGCCCCTTTGCCCTGAGAAGCCCAGAGCCAAAGGCAAGGCAGAGGCAGGGAAGCGTGAGCGGTGGGAGGGCACGATGTGCCCCATCCCAGGGGACAGGGACACGCTGCCTCCAGCCCTGGTGGCGTGCAGCCTCCCAGGTGTGCCGTGCCTGGTGCCAAGGTGTGGGTGGCAGCACGGATCAGGCAGGGACAGGATCCCACGGGCAGGTGGGAAATATCCCTGATGCCAAAAATCTCGGCCGCAGCCTAAAGCCAAGCTGGGAGAAGGAAGGCACTCAGGGACCAGGAGTCTCAAAGCTCAGGCTGGAGCATCCCCAGTGCCCCCAGACACTCTCGGGCTGGGGAAGCCCCGGGTGCCACGGGGATGGCAGAGACTCCAGTCATCCCCTGGGAACGCCCATAAACCCCAATCATCCCCTGGGAGTGCCCATAAACCCCAAGGCTTGCAGGAGGTGAGGGATCAAAGAGGGAGAGCGAGAAGAAGCACTCACACACACTCACACACACTCACACACACACACTCACACACTCACACACTCACACACACACTCACACGCTCACTCACACACGCACTCACACACGCTCACACGCCTCTGCATCCCCCCAGCCTAATCGAGCTAATTAATTTAGCGGAGCGAGAGCGCTCTGTAGTTTGCCTGACTCAGTGAGAGGAGAGGCAGCAGCCGCGGCCACTCCTGCTCCCCCGAGCCTCTCCTGCTCCTGCCGGGGCTCAGCGCCCCGGGGCAGCTGCGGAGCCCCCCCAGCTCCCCCCAGTCACACCAGCACCGGCCACAGGCTCAGCACCGGCAGCATCCTGGGGAGCTGCAGCTGAAAATCCCACAAACATTCCTCATGGCTGCAATTCCCACCCGCAATGGAGTGACTCCAAACCGAGCCCCTGATTGTCAGGAGCAGTGAAACCTCCTCTGCTCCCGCTTGTTTATTCTCCCAGTGTTAGGGTCCCCTTGCTGTTGTGGTGAAAAAGCTCTTGGATAAGGGGTTTTTTCACAGATCCCCCTCTTCCAGAGGCTGCTTTCCTTCCTTTCTTGCTTTTTTCTCTCTCTCTCTTAATGAAGGTATTGTGTGCTCATTGCAGAAGTGGTTCTGGATACGAATGAAGATGTGGAAAATGCCATAACAGGAGACTGAAGTGAACAGGCAACTGCAGGTTGAGGAGGAACCATTAAAACCCCTCCTGCCACCGGCCCCGGTGAGGAACAGGAGGGACTTCTACGCTGAAATGGAATGCAAAATAAAAATTGCATCGAGCTGAGGTCATTTCTTGCATGATGTATCTTGGGAAAGAGGAGTTTCTCTTCTTTCCCTGAGATATTCAGAGATTCAAAATAAAAGCTTTGCATTGAGGTGAGAAGCATGGCAGAGCAGCACAGAGCAGCAAGAGCGCTGTTAATTTTGCCTTGACTTTTTTTTCCTCCCTATCTGGCAATCTTTAGGAAGAAAAAAAAATAATCTTGACATTTTTGTTTCCTTATTTGCTTGTCTTCTCAATATGTCAGGAAAGAGACAAGATTATAACACAATCCCTGCTTGCAGCAGACATATATTTGCCATCCAAACAGGTTTTCCCCTTTTAATGTAAGCTATTAGCCCAAGTTATTGCTATAAATGTAGTAAACCCCATCTATTTTAATCAGCTTGTTTATGAGCATCTTTCCATTCCCAAATTGCACAGGAGCTCTCCTGCTAAATACCCCTTTCTTTTTCAGGTAAGATAATTTCTGGGACAAAATGTCAGGGAGCTCAACACATCCCTTCAATTACTGTGGTACAGATTTTCTCTGAGCTACTGGACAATAAGTAGCTTTCAGGGAAGCATTAAGTAGATTTGCCCTCAAGGGTTTACATTTCAGTGTAGTGACAGTTATTTTTGTAAATACAAAATAAAAAAAAAAAATAAAAAAGAGGAAAGAAAAGAAGGAAAATAACATACATACGCCTTCCCCCCACTCCAAGAAAATAGACAGACACGGGCTAGACAACTGCTTATTATCTGAGAACCTTGAATCAGATAGGAAAACCAGAGTTTCTAATGTCTTCAAATGTCACAGCATTATGATTTATACCAGAACACAGTGTACCATGCTTCATTACAGAGAAAAAAATAAAGAAAAATTGAATTACCAAACTAATGTCTTCCCTTTTTTTTTTTTTTCCAGCCTACTCTGAGGATATAAAATCCATCATTAGTTGTTTTTAAGCTTGTCTCTAATGATGAAAAAAATAATGGGGCATGAAACTCAGACTTAACAAAACAAAAATACAAAACACAGCATTTTACAGACTTTACGTAAACATAATGTGACAATGCACTTCCTTTCATTCTCTGCTATGACAGTTAATTCCAGACCAGGAAAACTGTCAAAAATGTTTAGTTCTGCTTGGGTTGAGTTAATTACAGGCCCTGGGGCTGTGTTGACTTTCTCCTGCTAATGGCACTGTGCTACAGGTAAAAATCCATTTGCAAGAATGTTTTCAGAGCTACAGATCTAATTTACTGAATATCAAATATTTATGCCATTGCAATTAAAGTGACAACGTTCCACCCCTCTTCAGCATACAAGCCAGGGCTTTTTAATAGAATTTATTATACAGTAAACATTTGGTAAAAAGTTTTGCTGGAGCTTATAATGTGAAAGCTTTGAATATTTTATTGATTTTATTTCTTTTGCACTCTATCCCTATCAATGCTGGGACGTTATGAACTTCTGCAGCACAGAAAAGGCCATTTTTTACTGTCAGAGTCAGAGGAGCTCACAGATGAAGGCTGGCAATGAGGGATGGAGCTGTGCTGTCACCCACACGAGGAGGGAGAGCAGGGACAGCGGCTGGGAGGGACAAAGTGCCAGGCCAAACTGCCAGGGCAGGAGTTGGAGCACAAAGGAAAGGAATTGTCCTCCTTGGATAAATGGGCAAGGGGGCTGCTCCTGGTTTACATCCACGGTCAGATCCATCAGCATGGGGAGCCCATGGTCACCCCTGGCACGGCTACTGGCAGAGGGACCTGCGTGTCCAGAGGGAGCAGTGCGGGTTTAATGAGCACCTGGGAGCCTTAATGAGGCTCTCCTGACATAGGTGATGGTGGAGGGCATCCAGGGGAGGGGAGGGGTTTGCTTTTCCTTTGCTGGTTTGGGTTTTGAGAGCAGAGATCAGGCCATGAATTCTGCACTTTGTGCATCTCCCTGTCTCCATCCCCACCCTCACCGGGACAACATTTGTCCATTGTTTGGCTCTCTTCACTACAAACCTTGTAGGTAACTTTTATTTTATTATTCTTTTTTTCATCTGAAGGATCTGACAAACCTGCTCAGGCTTATTTGCTTCTGCTGAAGATATTTTTATTTGCAGGGAGAAAACCAACAACAAAAAATACTGTTTATGAGCACATGTTTCAAAAAGCCACATTTGGTTAAGATCCTAAATATCTCCTGCAAAGAAAAGAGCTGTGCAAAAGGGAAGTAAAGAGGGTGAGGAGCCACTAAAATTGCCTGTTCTGCCTTAGGGGATGGCCCTCAGCTGCTGGATTAGGGAACAGAAAATCATAGAATTGTAGAATGAATTAGGTTGGAAAGGATATTAAAGATCACCCAGTCTTACCCTCTGCCATGGGCAGGAACACCTTCCACAAGACCAGGAGCTCCAAGCTCCCTCCAGCCTGGTTTTGAACACTTCCAGAGAGATCACCCTGTCCTGTCCATCCACTCAGTGACTTGCTGTCCATGAATTTGTGCCAGCCCCTCCTGACCCTGCTGGCACCACCTCCTTGGGACAGCCAGCTCCAACAATCTGCTGGGCAAAGCAGTTCTCTGGCTCGGTTTCAAACCACCCCCCACCAGCTTTATCGAACTCCCCTGAGCTGCTGTGCAGCTTCTTGCTCTCTGCACAGCTCTGGTGTCCTTTCCCCTCGTTTTTAGGCAGTTCCCTTCTTGAAGACAGGCACACAGGTGACAGGGTCGTTCACCTTGCTGCCCTCACTGCCAAGCCTGACCAAGGACAGGGGGTGCCCCACCAGCTCCTGCTTCAAGACTGAACCAGAGCAGCATTGCCCCTCACAGGCTGTGAAGCTGCTCCTTCTGGGACACAGACTTTGTCACGTCCAAAAGTGCAGTCCCCAGTGCAATCACTGACCTGGCCCCTGTGTGAGCAGCTGACATTTCCCACCGTCATCACCTGGCCTAAATTTGCAGCTTTGCTAATCCCGTTTAATCTCTCCCCACCACTGCTCTCAGAATCACCCTGCAGCATATTTTTGTTATTAGACCTCTGGTTTTCCACCCACAGGGATCCCCTCGGGCTCCTCTTTCCACCTGGTGTTTTTATTATGCTCTTCTTTCTATTGCCACGTGTCCTGCCCCCCTCCCACCATCCTGCTCTGTTCCCATCATGCCAGTAAAGCAGCAGCTTCATGGATTATCCTCCCTCACCAGGGCTCCTGGATGCCCGTGGAGCTGGAATCAGTGGTGATGCCAAGCAGGCGGCCTCATTCACCTCCTTCATTCATGGTAATTCTTGTGTCCAGCTGGTCCTTTTGGAGGTGCATGGAGGAACATCCACCAAAACAGCCAAACAGGTCACCTGAACCAGGCACTCTTCCTCCAGCTGTCCCCAGTCCCCAGGAGAAATATCCCCCAGGATCCCTTTGGGCCATGCCAACCCTCGTGTGGCTCTGCCAAGGTTAAGGTGCAGACCACCTGTCCTGCCCTGGGTCCTCAGCTCCCGCCTCTGCCCCTCCGCTCCTCTGTGCACCATCATCCCACCTTCACACCAGCGCTCCTGATTCCTGCCTGCCCATCAGTTTGGGGATCACCCTCAGTATCCCTGAGGGTGCTGCTGCACCAGTCCTGGAAATCGGCCCCTGTCAGTCCTGGAAATCAGCCCCTGCCACGCAGCCTGTGTTGAAGCAGCCTTTGTACTCCTGCCTACACCACTGGTGCCAACACAGACCACAGCAGCTGTCAGTAATTATCTGGCTTCGTCCTGACCCCTCTGTCCCCAGCAGATAAATGCTCAGAGCCTGCTAACCAGCTCTGTGGGTTTTAATAATGCCCCTGGATCCCTGGAAGTGTCCCAGGCCAAGTTGGATGGGGCTCTGAGCAACCTGATCTAGTGGAAGGTGTCCCTGCCCATGGCAGGGGCGTGGGAGAAGATGAGTTTTAAGGTCTCTTCCAGCCCAAACCATTCCATGATTCCATGAATAATTGCATTTCCCAATACTGCCACTCAGGTCTTCTTGTCTGAGAGGATTCTCTGCTGTGGGAGCATTTTGGATGTAAGAACACCCTGGGGGGGAACCCTCAGCTACCTGAAATCCTCTCCTGCCACTGATTTCCTTCTTCTCCAGGTCTTGCACCTTTCCCCATCAGAGCCAGGCCTGCTGTGTGACATCCCTGCAGGTCTCAGGCAGGAGCTGCTGCTCCCCTGAGCCACCCCATTAAGCCTCTCCCGCGGCAGGAGGAAACAAGTGCAGGAGAGAGGGAGGTCACCAGGAATGTTGCACTCTGCAAAAAATTGGGTAGTCCCTGCTCCTGGGAAACACATACCTGTCTCTTGGGCTTCTCTCGAAAGGAAGGGTTAAAATCACTCTCACGCAACTCTGCCCTCATGAAACCAGCTAGGTGAGAAATACCCAGCAGCAGCAGAGCAGCCCACAGCCCCCTGCTCTGCAGCCCCTGGAGCCCAGGTCCTGCTGTGACCTGGCTACTCCGCTCCTGCCTTTATCCTGCCCTTGCTCCAGACAAGCTCTGCCCCTCAGCCCGTGCCCAGGGCCACCTTCAGACTCGCAGAAACAGGACAAGAAGAAAGCCAAGTGAGTGGGATAACTCTCCTGGGCTGAGAAAAAGGAGAGAAGGAAGGTGATAGAGCAGTGTGGCATTGCAGGGGCTACAGCCAGGGGCGAGATGTCCTGTCTGCCAAATCCTGCAGCAGGAGTAGAACCTCACAGCTCCCTCCTGGAGCAGGTCAGCTGCTGAGGAAGGTCACTGCCATCCCAATGCCAAGGCTGTGTCAGGGATGTTCAACCTAAAGAGTCAGAATTTAAGTGGGATTTCTAACCATGAGACAAGAAGAAAACAGTTAGGATGTGCTAGGAATAGCACATAGAATACTGGGTATCAGGGAAAGGTTCTTGCCCCCGAGGGTGCTGGCACTGCCCAGGCTCCCCAGGGAATGGTCCCGGCCCCGAGGCTGCCAGAGCTCCAGGAGCGTTTGGCCAGCGCTGCCAGGGGTGCCCAGGGTGGGGGTGTTGGGGGGTCTGGGCAGGGCCAGGGGCTGGGCTGGGTGATCCTGTGGGTCCCTCCAGCTCAGGGTACCCTCTGATCCCATCATTCTGTGCTCCCCAATGTGGGGGGCACCTTTGTGCCTGCCTCCGGTTGTCCTGCTGGAGCAGCTGGGATGAGGGGGTGGCAGAGCACATGGGACCTACGGACACCTGCAGGGGGACAGAGAGGGGACAGCAGTGCCACAGACACCTGTACTGCCCTACCAAGCCCTCACAGAGCCACTAACCAGCTCAGTGCCTGCTGGCCACGGGCAAGGTCCCCTCGGGGTGAGGGTGCTCCGAGAGTGCCCAGCTCTGTGCTGCCAGCCCCGGGCCTGCAGTGCCCACCACGGGGATCTCTGTGCTCTGCCAGCCCTTCGAGCCTCTTGACCTTCAGCCTCCTGCCTCTCTGCACACCCAGCACAGGCACTAATCACTTCAAACCCCAACTGCTGTCGTGCCTTATTGCTTAAACACCAGCTCTGCCAGCTGCACATTTACATCTTCAGCGTTGACTCAGCTAATGTAGCTGTCATTTAAGCACCAGTGATCTGCCAGAAATAATACTGGGTACAGCAGCTATCGAGGGTCGAGGCTCAGGGCTAGGGCTTGCAGGGAGCAGTCCCTGGGTGCCCCAAGCAGGGCTTGTGGCAGCTCCCACTGATGGATGTTTAGATGATGGGATGATGGGTGTGCAGGTGAGCAGCACACCCTCACGCTTTGTCACGGGGCTGGTCCACAGCCCCTGCTGCCTTCCTGGGAAGGACTAGAGCTGAACCCGAAAAGATGTGGGATGAGTTCTTCTTAGAGGGGTTGCCAGGGTTCAGGGTTGAGGTGAGTGTGGTAGGATCCCTGGGATGGGATGTGAGCAGAGATAGAACTCCTGATGGACGATTCCTCTGATCTGCTCTGATCTGAAGGTAGCTGGCTTTTCAAAGCTGCTGTGGAAGCTGCTCCAAACATGGGCTGCTCCAACACAGCACTCACAGGAATTTGTTCTCTCCATCCCATCCCTCTCCTCTCCCACCACAGCGTCTAGAACTGGCTGAATAGAGCTGAGGCCAGCACAGCCTGTGAGCTGAGGCAGAGGAGAGAGAGACTGACAGGCTTTACAGGAGGATCCCATCCTGGAAAAGAGCCTCTGCATGGACTGAAACTCCCTGTGATTGCATCCCTAACTGTGGAGAAGAGTCCTCCAGTGAACCTCTGCAGAGCTCAGGAGCTATTCCCAAACCTGCCCCAGAGCTCAGGCTCCCTCATTCCAAGCTTTCTCATCTCTGAGTGTCCCAGTACATCCTGGGGGCTGAAACCACACGCTGCTGGTTACAGAGATATCAGAGAGCACACCTGGAGGTGCCATGGCCACATGGACATCCCTTGGAGCACCTATCAGACCCGCTGTGAGAGTCTGCCCTTCCTGGTGTCAGTGCCTGGTTCCTGTGCTGCAGGGCTGGGCCTGGAGGCTCCAAGGGAAGAGCTCCTTGCTGCCAAGGGAAGAGCTCATGTTCTGCCTTTGTCACTGACTTGTTTCCATGAAAGTTTAATGCACCTCCTCTCTCTCCCTGGAAGTGAGATGCCTCCTGTGTCCCTGCACGGCACAAAAGCCAGGCTGGGGGGGATGAGCCCAGCCTTGCCTTCTGCAGCCCCTGGGTCCAAGCAGCACAGCGGAGACCAGAGCAAAGATCTTTGGCTAAATCCTCCCCGCAGGTGAGGCGTGTGTGAAACAAGGAGGTCCAGCACTGGTACTTAAATAATCGGGGCCAGGGCTCAAGGGAGCTTGTCCGAGGTCTTCCTGAGCTTGAGGAAGCAGGCAGACATAATGAAACCTTTCATTCGTCAGTAAATGTCAGTGGATGAAGCGTAATTAATGGATTTACCAGGGCTGGATGTAGCCCAAACTGAAATATAAGCACTCAGGGAGCCGGCTGGGAGCAGTGTCCTCTACACTGCTTAATTATAAGGTCAGTGCCAGAGCGCCGGGAGCTCCGCTCAGACTCCGGCCTGGGGGAAATCTTGCCAGCTCGGAAATACTCTCCAGCAAAATGATGGCTTTTCGTGGCAAGGGAGCCGAGTGTGAGTGCTGCAGGCAGGCCCTGAGCAGGGAGGTGGTGCAGGGCTGCGGGCGGGGCTGGATGGGCTGGCAAACCCCTGGCATGAGGCTGCAGGGCTGTGGAACGTGGATGTGGAATCACCCAGCCCGGCAGCAGGGAGCCCAGCATGCTCCCAGCTCCAGGCAGGAGTGGGGATGTCTGCTCTTGGCATCGAATTTTGCCCCCATCGGGGAGTTTTTCCACTGGTGCCTCCATGGATGTGCTGGTCTCACAGGTGCCCTGATCTACAGGTGATGGGTGATGAAGGGGCATTATGGACAATAAATCTCTGAGCTGGCTTCCAGGCTTGGGATAGATGGCACCTCATCTCCTCCCCGCCTGCAGCATCCTGCCATGCTCAGCAGGAGCCACACTCCCACTGTCCCTCCTCTCCACCAAAGTTCCTCAGGGAGAAAGTAGTGAATACTAGCACAAAAGTGTTTTCCTTCCCAGCAGAAGGTGCCTGCCTACATGGGGCTGGTCTCACTGGTTCCCAAAAATCTCACTGGACACTCCTGGCTCCCAAAAATCTCTCTGTGACCAAACACATTTCTGCTTCTGTCCTGGGGGGATTAAGATTGACCCCTTGCAGCTGAAGGAGCTTCATACGTGAAAATGAATCTTGTGCACAGAGCCAGGCAGAGCTTCTCTTCTCAAGATTATCCTTCAGACTAAATATCCTTGCATTTAATATGTCCAGCACAAGGTCTCACCCTGGTTCTCCAGGTGCCACCAGAGCCTCCAGCTGTTTAAAGGGCAGCCTTGGAGTGCAGGTAGCCCTTCTCCTGGGACAGGCAACTTCCTTGGGAGGCCTCCTGTCTCCAGCAGGAGAATTTATTCAGCCAGGACATGTCCAGCTCCCATTGAGGCCCAGCAGGAATGGATCTCCAGTTATTCTGGTATGAAAATAATAAATAAAGGCCCAAAAAAGCCTGCCACAGGGCAAGAGACAGACACAAGCATGAGTCTCCTGTAACCTGTTCCACTCCTGATGAGGATGTGGATTCCCTGCAGCATATTTCAAAAAACCCCAAGCCCATTATGAGGAACAATCAGCAGCAGATTTTAATAGATGCATTTTGCACTCAGCTGTCACCATCTGTGTTTCCCCATTAGAAATGCAGAATGAACGAGCTGCACAATTACAGCTGGGAGGGTCTGGCAGGCCCAGCACAGCTCTGAGGGCAGCCACCCCTCCTCTCCTCCTCCTGGGGAAATCCTGTCCCTCCAGCACAGCCAGCTGCTGCTGGGGCCAGCGCTTGGGCAGACCCTGCCCCCAGCCCATGGACCAGGAGGGTGTCCCAGGCGTGGGCACCATCCTGTCTGTCCTGGTCAGAGGTGTGCAGGCTGCGGGGACCCCAGCCCCAGATTGTCACCCAGAAAAGGGGCACGGTGGCATGAGACACTTCCAAAGGACATGCTGGGGGTGCTGCCTGCATGCCCCAGATCTCAAAGGGTTCCTGTGCACGCTCCCACAGGCTGGTGAAGTCACAAAGCAGGAGCTGAGGCTGTGCAGAGGAAGCTGTGCCTTTCTCTCCAGCCTTTTCCTGCCTCCAGGAGGGTCTGGAGGGCACCTGAGGGCACCCTGCCCAGCCCCATGCGTGGTCACCCGTGGGCATCCAGAGCTGCACTGAGCTGCCAGGGGAGCAAGGGATGTGTGGGGCTGCTTGGTCTCTGCCTGGGGTGGGAGACCCCGGCTGGGGAGAGAGGAATGACAGAACCAAGGAATATCCAACACCAAGGTGTTGGAAGGGATTCACAAGGTTCAAGTCCTACTCTGTACTCTGCACAGGACACCCCAACAAATCCCACCCTGTGGGGCGCAGCAGCAGCCCCCAAAAGAGCCCCAAAGCGTGTCCAGAGGGAGAAGGGGAGAAGCAGCTGTGCCTTGGAGATGGCCTGACATGAAATTGTTCCACACCCACAGGATTCTGCAGAGGGGCTCTGAGAGGAGAGGGCCCGAGCTGGAGGAACCTGGCAGGACATGGGAATCCACGAGCTGGCAGGATAATTACTTTTTTAATCAAGTCTTTTCAAAACATCTAATTTTATTACTTTATTCTTCCATTTCAATAGCAGAACGATTAAGATGGAATCTTAAAGGAATTCTTCACAACAGTAATAATGTCTCTTATCGCAAGAGGCAGTCTCTGTCTGCTCCGTCCTGCAAATTCACAGCATTTGAATATTAAATATATTCAATATATCAAAAAAATCCATTTCAGTCCAGAAAAATAATAAAGACGAGAAAAAAAGAAATCCACATGCAACAGAATTTTTCCCCTCTTTCTGCTGAAAAAAGTGAAAATTAAATAGCTCCCAAATCTTTTCCCCTCCAAACTGCCTTCTCCGGGAGGGAGGCAGGAGAGACCTCCTGCTGCTGCCAGGCCAGGCACTGCCTCAGATGGAAAATGAACCTTTCCAGAGCTCTGATCCTACAGAACCCACCCAGGATGTGCTGCTTGGCTTGGAGGAGGAGTGGGCTGGGCTGGTGACTCCCAATGTGGCAGCTTAGGAAAGCACCTCCGTCACATTCTGAGGCTGATGCAGGGAGGAGGATGCCAGCCCTGGTCCCAGCACAGTTTTGGGATGCAGGGAGGAGGATGCCAACCCTGGTCCCAGCACAGTTTTGGGATGCAGGGAGGAGGATGCCAGCCCTGGTCCACTGCAGGGCTTCTGTTGCCATGTCAATGCTTTATTTGATCACAAGAGACAGTGTCATCTAAATTTGGGGGTCATCAGCATGGTCCTGAGTAATGCAGGCTGTGTTTGCATCCTTCTTTTTTCTAGGAGAGCCCACAGTGAAAGAAAAGTCATGGTGCAAGTGGACAGGGGAGGGGAGTGACAGTGGCAGGAATGTCTTTGCAGTGTGATTTTGGGTTGTTTGTGACAGGTCAGACCTAAACTTACCTTTCAGAGCTCTGGCTGGAAAAGGAAAAACCCAAAAGCCTTGTTTTGAGAAAATGCCCACGGAAATAAGATAAAATGTTGAAAATAAACACAGATGACCCTGAGCTACTGTCTCATTCCAAAAGCATGCATGTAATTTCCTACTTGTTTTGCTTTGCTTTCTAAAGGAAAGAGGTAAAACCAAATTCTACTGTGTCAAACATCCTCTGGATGATTTCCCTTCCTGCCCTGATTCTGCCAGGATCTGCAGCAGGAGCTGCTGTGTAACAGTCCCAGGTCTTCCTTGGGACAAACTCACATCTCCATCACCTGGTGCCTGCGGTGAAAGGAGACGGGAAACAGCACCAGAGTGATCAGCTCTCCTTGTTTTTTATTGTCCATGTAAGAATTACAGTTTCCTTATAATAGCCACAAATAGGTAATTATCTTTCCTTACAATAATTCCCTCCATTTTCTCTCCACGTCCCTCCCAGTGACTCCTGCTGTCTCACAGGTTCCTCTTTCAGAAGTGTTTCAGAGATATCTGGGGCCTCTCCTGTCCTTTTCCTCCAGCACAGCTGCTCCATGTAAATCCCAGGGAAGCTGGGCATTGCTCTCCCAGCATCCATCCTGCAGGCCCACATCTGCTTTTGGTACCCACCACTGGCAAGCTGCCTCCAGGAGCCAGGTCTGGCATCAACATCCTCTCATGAGACCAAGGACCAGCCCAGGGGAGCCCTTACCCCCTGGAAGAACCAACTCCAGAGCTCTGATGGACAGTTTCACCCCAAGCCTCAGTGAAATATGATGGGAAGCAGCATCCGAGTGATCAGCAATGATTTGGACACTTGTCCCTGTGATTTCCCACCCCGGGTGACTCCTGGCCTAGGGAATGTCCCTGCACCAGCCCCTGCCAGCACCGGCCCAGGGCACTGCTCACTGCAGGTCTGGCAAATAAACCCCCCCCCAGGGCCTTTTCCACAGCACAGGAGTATCCAGCTGTCTCTAATTAACCTGGCTTGAGGCTCTGAGGCTCTGGAAGGGCGAAGGACAACGCAGGTGTTGGACTGCAGGAGCAACCCTCAAGAAAACTGAATTTATTCCTGGGGTGTCCCACGGACCCGTTACGCTGGAGAATGTGCATGGCTTTTCTGTGCCTCAGTTTGCCCATGAACAGAAAGGCACTTTCGATCATCCCTGAGGCAAATTTCCCTGGATTGCCTGCAAAAGCAGCTGTGGGGAGCCTGGGGGTTCACATCTGTTTGCCATCAGTCTCCAGAACTCTTCCCCACACACATCATGAACTTCCAGGTCAGGATGCTCTGACAAGAGCCACTCCCCTTCCAGTAGGTAACACAGCAAGCTGCCTACGACAGAACTTTGTTTTTGAGGGGAGCCCTGGGTTTGGATCAGTTACCCAATGACAATTCTCTAAAGGTTTCCCCTCTGCATCAATACCCCTTCAGATGAAGAGTTTTAAATTGATGTCTGTCTAATAGACTTTCTTCAGTCTCCCCCTACACGAGCTGCTGGTCGGAGATGAAAATCTACTCGAGCCTGCCCAGCAGCAGTTCATCAATGACAGTTGTTTCATTAGTTGATGTGAACCCACTTCAAATAAATTCCAATTAAACCAGAAACTGAAATCATACATTTTTGGTATCCTCCTATGCTGGTGGCATGCTCTGCTCTGCTCTCCTCCTTCCAGACCTGTTATTACTCAGCCCCTCACCTTGTCTCTGATGATGTATCAGACAACAACAAATAAATAGTGTTTTCATTAAAGTCTTTGCCAATCCACCAGCAGATTGAATTATTTGTCCCTCAAGGTGCAACGTGAATGAGAGGGAAAAGACAGGAAAGGGAAGAGAGCAGTGTGCTGCTATCTTGACCAAGCTGGAGCCAGGGTTCATCCTCTCTTTTCTAGGTTGGGATGCCTGGAAAAGGAATTTAAATGAATGGGGGCCCTCTGGGAGCTGCCTGCAGCCATGAGGGGCAGCCAGGTGGGTGTTTGGTGCTGGCACAATTCCTCTGCCCAGGGAGGAGCTGGCAGCTCCTGAGGGCTTGTTGCCTGGAGCTAAATCTTACTTACTGTTTAAAAAATTGCCAGCTTGGGGCAGTACAATAAGTAGAAATACAAAAAACGTCAAACCTCAGGAGGAAAATCAGGTTTTGTCATTCAGGTGGGCAGGTGTCCCCAGCCCCCAGGAGATGCTGCAGGGATTGGACTGGGGGCACTTCCATGCAACACACCCAAATATCTGCCACCATCAGGAATCCCCTGGGACAGGCTGCCCAGGGAAGTGGTGGGATCACTGTCTCTGCAAGTGTTCAAAAATCAGGTAGAAGTGGGACTTACTGACATGGGTTTGTGGTGGGCTTGGCAGTGCTGGGTCAGTGGTTGGACTTGGTGATGTTGGAGGTCTTTTCCAAGCTTAGTGACCCTGGGATTCTAAATCCCCTGCTGTTGGTTGAATGGTTTGTACCACACAAGTGGAAGGCAGCGCTGGAGGCTGCAGTTTGTGCAAAGAATTGGGCACCTCTGCAGTGGTGGTGGAGGGTCCCCAAAGGGGGCCAGGATGTGCCTGCTGCCTATCCCAGATCCTGACTGCCCTCCCAGGGACCCCCCCAGCCCTATCCCAGTGCCCACCTCCCGTTTGGGATGCACCAGATGCCCCAGGAGCAGTTACAGCCAGCGACTTGGTGGCCACAGGGTGTCACGCAGGGTTTAGCTGGCAGGTCACAGCAGGAGGAAGGGACGCTGACAGAGTGGTGGCACCCGGTGGCAGGGGTGGCAGTGAGGGTCCCAGACCCCCCTGCCCCTTGGCTCCCATGCCAGTCCCAAGCCCTCACTCCATCCCTGCTCCGTGCAGTGCTGCACTGAGGAGTTGGGACAGCATCTTGCCACCAATACATATTTTTTTTTAGGCCCAGTTCCCACAGCACGCGATTTCAGAAATGCAAATGGGCCTGCCTGCAGATTTTCAGGCAGGTGCCAGGGAAGGAGAGGGAGAGAGACAGAGAGGGATGCTCTGATTTTATCAAAATCAGTTTTCCTGCCCAGGGGAGGATGGAAAGCAGCTACTCAGTCTCAGCAAGATGATTCTATTTAAACCACAGGATCATGTTGTAGCTACTTCTTATTTACCAGACTGGAAAGTTACATTAAGAAGTTATCACTTATCTTGCAGGGGAACAGATTAAGAGTGAAGGACCATTCCCTGGTTTGCATAGAGCTGCACTTTCCAGGTTACTAAAAAGACAATTGATGTAGCAGTTCAGGAAGAAATATGATTTTCATTACGATATGCAGGCATCAGGGATTGTATTCTAATGGTCCCCTGTCACCAGTGAAGAGCAAAATGGCCTGTGACCACTGTAATGGAAAAAAGCTTTCCATGGTATTTTGCATAGCATGGAGGGAACTTTGTGTTTGGGGTTGTTTGTAGGTTTTTTTGGCTTGTAACCTCCTGGTGGCAGAATTAAAGGGAGCAGCACCCGCTTTTTCTAAATAAAGAATTCGGGGCCCCACAGTGAGAAAGTTTCTCCCCACTCATGGCAGAATATTTATATTTGAAGTGAACTTTTATCTGTGAGGTAAAACAGCAGACTGCATTTTCAGCAAGGGGGGGTCTCCTAGACTCTCCCCACACCTCCTTGGGCAGCTGAAATAGGAAGACTTTATGGAACTCCCTCATGGTACATCTCTTTTTTGGGGTCCATTCAAGCTTTTTTGGAGCCAATGGGCCTCAGGCTGTAGGAAAGCACCCAGGAGCAAAGAAAGCTGGTTGGGATTTAACCTGCAGAACCTTTCTGACTCACAGGGATTGCATCCAAGCTGTGTGAGCACCATGACCAGCCCCAGATCCTCCACTGCCCCTTTCCTCTTCTTTTCCCACCATGTTCAGTTAATTAATGGAGGGGGAAAGTGTGAGTGAACACTTCACCAAAAGCAGGGCTGTGTTTCACCACAAAGTGGGATCTTCCACCCCAATATTCCTGTCTCACTGGCTGGGAACCAGAACCAGCCAGGCAAGAGGCGGGAGCACACAGATGGCTCACCCCACCATGTGAACCAAGAGCAAGATGGGAATATTGGCTATTTCATACAAATTATTCAGGGATAATTCCCAGAAGGAGAAAAGAAAACAATCCAGACCATGTTTGTGAATTATAGAAACTCTTAATAATTGATAAATTTAAGGATTTCACTCTGAGTTTCAGTGCTACAAGGACGCTGGGGAGGATGTAGCAGTAAGTGATGTGACTTTTGTCTCCTGTTTAATTACTTGACTGCTGTAAAAAGCCAAACCAAGTTTCAAAGGTAACTCAAATTCTCCCATCACTAAACAGCACAGAGCCCTTCCCATCCTGTGAACTTGCAGACAGCTGGGCTGAGCAGCTTTCCTTTAAACCCACCTAAGTTAAACACAAACAATTTAGGTCCATTGATCTGGAGCTGCGCAGCCTCCTGTTTAAACTCGGGGAGATGGAAGGAGCATAAAGCGAGTGCATAGGATTTTCTTTGCATTGCTTAGATTAAAGGACATCAGGATGAGTGGTTTTTGTGATGATCAAAAGATTCAACACACTCTGCACCTGTCACAGGTACGAGCTCAATTCCTTATGGATAAAAACGGAGTGGAGCTGGCAGAGCATGAGAGACTTACAGGAAGGGATGTGCACGGAGTACATTTAAAGCAGGCTGCATGAATATAGGATTAAATGTTAGTATTGGATGATAAAATATTAATTTTGCTTAATTAGGCTGTTTCTAACATAGAGTTCCTGTTGATCAGAGCACTCCCTACCAGATAAAGAGGGTGTTAGGGAATTGTTTTCATAGAAATGTGAGGAAGTTTCTAAATAGGGATTTGGGAAAAAATAAAACCAGTAAATGGCTGAATTGGTTAATGTTTGCAGCCAGGCCCCATTGCCTGACTGGGATGGAGAAAATGGGAAACTCATCTAAATTTGGTGGTTTACTCTTCCTCCAGGGGGTCTGACTTGCCCGTGGGAATGTGGAGTCTTTCCACTTTCACCGCTCCTAAAATTGGACTGGAAATCTGGAGACTGCTGGTTCATGAAGAGGGCTGACCTGCCCTCCCCAGGTGCATTTCCATGGTCAGAGACTGTCATTCCATGAGAGCTGAGCTCAGCTGGAGAGATTGCATGTTCCTTTAGACCCTTTTTCACCGTTTTTACAATTCAACCAGTTCCTAGCCCAGCATCCACCTGCAGAGCCCAAGCAGCTCTTCGATGCTCAGGTTTTCCCACTGTTGTATCTCCAAGAAGCCTCCAGCCAAGGAATGATCCGTGCAGGGAAGAGAGGATCCTAAGCAAAGGGTGCTGCTGCTGGGAGGGGAAAATCAAGCTGGGTGATGCACATCAGATCCACCAGTCTTGCCACAGGGCTTTAGATGCCATCTGCCAGGATTTAGCACAGCTGGAGCCTGAAATCTTCACAGATTTCTTCTTCAGGGAAAAGAGCCATGAGGAGTCAACCTCTCTGAAAAGGACTGTTTTGTTAAGTGATCTCCTACTGCTGAATTTCCATTTTTTCATGCTCACGGCAAGGTAAAAATAAATAATTTCTCTATAACCATTAGGCAATTAAACAATGCCTGGATCAAGATGGAAACTGTCAGGATGCCAAGGAGCAGGCAGTTGGGTGATGCTGATTTGGTGATACATTGCATTTTACCCCAACTCCTTCTCATTACATGTGTCACATCAGTGTCACTGGGCTGCCATGTCCCTGGTCCCCATGTGCATCAAAAGGAACAAGCAGAGAGGAGAAAAAAAGGCTGGCAAGGTGCAGGTGCAGTGCTTTGCTCTCAGACTTTGGCCACTGGTTTCCTTTTCTACCCAAGGACACTAAAATCAGCTCCAAAGATTTTTGTTTCCCTAGGAATTAAGTACTTAACTTCCAAATCCTTTATTGGACTAAAACACCTTACAGGGAGAACAGGGAGATTCAAGGAGGAAGGTGCAGAAAGGGGCTGCATGGGAGAACAGGCAGGAGACAGAGGTCTCCAGCTGGCCTGGAATTCCATGGATGAGGCAGTGCAGATGTGCTCCTTGTGCTTTCACCTGCATGGACCATTCCCTGTCATTGCCTCTGTGCTGTGCGAGCCAGGGTAACCTGCAGGCAAGGCCACACCTGGATTTTCAAATCATCCAAGCTGTCCAGAAGAGTCAATGGCTCAGTGATAGCTTTTGGAAAACCCAGCACCAGCCTTGGAGCAGGTTGTGGATGTTAAGAACTCCAGCTCTTTGACCAGAGATCTGAAGTACCCCAAGAAACCAAAGAATTTGCCCTGAGTGTCACTTGTCCCTCCAAGTGTCTGCCAAGCTGGATCTAAATCCCCTCTGGCAGCCAGTCAGCTTTTGTACCCCTGCTTTGATCATTGCTGCTTCCACTGAGCCAGCCTCATCCAACCTGCCCTTGGACACTGCCAGGGATCCATGGGCAGCCACAGCTTCTCTGGGCACCACAGAAATGTGGTGGTGTGCCAGGGCCTCCCCACCCTCTGAGTAAAGAATTCCTTCTGCATACCTAACTGAATTTCCCCTCTTTCAGTTGGAATTGTTCTGATTTCAGCAAGTGCTTCACTGAAGAAACAAATTCCAAGCAGGGATTCTTCCTCTGGATAGTCACTGATGCACAGCTGCAACTTAGAGCATTTGACAATCTGACCAAGTGTCCCTCGATGTCCCAGGCCAGGCTGGACGGGGCTTGGAGCAACCTGGTCCAGTGGAAGGTGTTCCTGCCCATGGCAGGGGGTGGAATGAGATGATCTTTAAGGTCTCTTCTCCCCCAAGCCATTCTGTGATGCTGTGACACCGAAAGAGCCACCAAGAGTGGCATTGAGCTGGCAGGTGGGCAGGTACCACGGGTACCCCTCACTCATCCCTGGGAAATAAAGCCACGCCAGTGCTGAGCTTGGAAAGGGTTATTCTTCATAGAGGAAAAAGAATACTTAGGAGTGAAAAACTTCTTTTGACAGGGTTGTCTTTTAATTACCCTGTGGAATGATAAAATCCCAGCACTGAAAATGTGTCTTTACAAATCTCTAGCTGGAGTAATTAGTCCCGTGCCTGGCTCTCCTGAGAGATTATTGCTGCCTTCTTTCCAGATTACTTACCCAAATAGAAGTAGAATCATTGCTATGTTTGACAGTGAGATATAAAATATCATATAAAGCTGTTAAAATACTGTTTCACACGCTGCGTTTCTGCAGAGTAAGGAAGCATCTGCTCTCTTGGTAGCAGCAGCAGAGCTGAGCAGAAAATTCGCAGCGGAGGGCTGAGAAGATGAATCTCACTTTTTTTTTTTTCCCTTTTTTTTTTTTGTTCCTGGTCATTCCTAGAAAGATCCAAGTAATCAAGAATTGATTTCTTATTCGAATACTGGATAATGTTTGCACCTGTGTCCATTTTAAGGCTTGAATATATTGGTGGGGTTTTGAGTTAGACCCTCTTCTGGTCTGAGGAACTCAGCTGGAATATTTGTGTGACAAAGGCAAAGGGGTAGCACTGAACCCCACAAAATCCAAGTCTTGTGACACCAGGCAGAGATTTCAGGTGTAAACCTCTGTGAAATCTCAATGCAGAGGTACTTTCAGGGGATGCAAACACAGGTAACATTCCTCCTGTTATATCCTTAATGGATACAATCAGAAGGAAGGTTCTCTGTAGATATGGCACAGACCTGCAGTGAAATTTGCCTCAAAGAAGTCACAGTTGCTATTTATTACTTTCTAGGGAAAGAGAAAAAAACCCTCTCTGTGGGAATTAAAGTGCTTCCTACATTATGTCAGGCCGCTGAGCTCACAGTGCTCAAAAGTGCATTAGTGACAATCCTCATCAGTGGCTGAGCTGTGGTGCAGAGCACACCCTGGTTCTTCTTTTCTCACCCACAGGGCAGATTTATGCCCGTGGGAGGGTGCTCCCCAGGCTGGTGTAGGTGATGTTCTGGCTGCAGGGGCAGGGTGTGCGCAGCTCCCCCGGGGAAGGAGCATCCCAGCCCTGCCTCTTCAATAGTCCCTTTCCTGCCACCTCAAATAAATGTTTTTGTGTCATTCTCACTCCTCCCAAGGCACATTTTGTGTCTCGTTGACTTCTGATGTAACTCAGCATTGCAATGGAGACATTAGCCAGGTCACCAGAGAGACAAGGAGAGCTCAGGCAGCTCAGTAGGATGAGGAACCACCAACTATCCTGTGTCCTGGGAAATTAAAACCGTCCTAATGCCTTTCAAGAACAAACCTTATGGGTCAAAAGTCTGTTCTGAAAGTCTCTAGTCCAGCCCATACACTTGGTGAGTCCAGCTGCAGGAAGTTCTTCAGGACCTTCCTCACTGGAGTCCCAAATATCTCTGGAAACAGAGTCCCCCCCAGTTTCTCTGAGCCTCAGCTTCAATGTTTCACCACCATGGGGTGCCATAGTTATTTTTATAACTAAGCAGAACTTCCCTGGTGCCTCTCATTCTCCCACCATGTGCCTTTGGGAAGAGCCTGACCCATCTTCCATGCACCTGCTCACCTGTCAGCAATGAAACCTGCCCTCGCTCTCTGTGTGGGCTGGACAGCCCCAGCTCTGCCCCTCAGCCTCCCCCTCAGCTGTCCCCTGCCCAGCCCTGGAACCTTGGCATCCCTCAGCAGACCCACTCCTGTCCAAGGGCAGCACTTTCCTCGGCCTAGGGAATCCCAAACCAGGCACAATATGAAACACAGCTGTTTTCCCACTCTGGGAATCTCCCGCTCCAGGGCTGTCTGGGTGAAAACCAGGAATGCTGACCAGGTGGGAGCACGGACACCTCCGACACCCGACTGGCTCCGGACCTGCTCCCAGGATCAGAGACTGACAACAGCCCCAGCATTCCCCCACCCCTTCCTGGGGCTTCCCACAGCCTGGAGAGGGGAAACACAACCCTGGAAAAGGCTGGAGCTCCTCGGTGCAGCTGGGCTCTGCTGGGATGCTCCTGCAGCTCCCCTCGCAGCTCTCGCTGCGGGCAGCGACCACGCCTGCCAGTCCCGTGGGTTTGCTGCATTGAGGGTCGTGGTCCAAGGATCTGCCCACCCCTCTGCCCTGGCACCCGTGTCCCCAGCGCTGCTGCAGAGCCCCAGGCAAGGCCACCCCCGGGGCCATGCTGCGTTATTGGTGATAATTGGTGGCAGGCACTAATTCCAGCCGGCATGAAGGCGAGAGCACAAGCTGCTTCCCTTTATTGCATTTGATTACACTTTTTTGTTTTTGCATGATTCCCTGCAGTAAGTAGCTCATAATTAACAGCGGATGAATAGCATTTCTGCCACTCTGCGTACTAAGTAAGTTTTCTCACAACAAATGAAAACATAATTGCCGTTACACAGCGCCCTTATCGGAGCGAACACGCCGCCGTTGGGATGAGGGAGATGTACTGATAGGCACAACTTCCACAGCTACTTAGGGATGAGAACAAAAAGCTGGTGGCTGAGGGGCTGGAGCTGCCAGGCATGCTGATCCAGCTTCCTGCAGCATCTCCTGGCAGTCCTCTCCGTGGGCTCGCTGCCAGGAACAGCTCATGGGCTCTGCAGCAGAGGAATCTGAGAATCACAGTATGGTTTTGGTTGGAGGGACCTTAAAGCCCATCTCAATCCATCCCTGCCCTGGGCAGGGACACCTCCCACCATCCCAGGGTGCTCCAACCCAGCCTTGGACAATTCCAGGGATCCAGGGGCAGCCACAGATTCTCTGGGCACCCTGTGCCAGGGCTTCACCACCCTTCACCTTCTGCAGCTGCTTCTGCTAGGAAGTCTTCTTGGAAAGGCTGGCCTGGTATTTCTCCTTTCTTTTTTCCCTTTTCTTTTTAGTTTTTTATCCTCCTTCAGTAGGTTTGGGTAAAATAGAGACTCTTCAAACATATCAGCACTTCCCTGCCCAGATCTTGAGTCTTTCCATTTGCACAGTGATAGTTTGCCCCCAGAGGGAACAACCTGGAGGATCTCTCAATGCTCCATAAAAGTCCTACTTTCACAGTCACTGTCATGATACTGGTGTAATATCACACACAAAATGTTTAGGGAGGATATAATTGCCAGTTGCTCCATGAGCTGCCTCCCAGCGTCTTACCTGGACTCTTTGAATGTGAATTCTCATTGCAGGATAGGAGAATTAATGACTTTCTGAGGACAGGCCTTGTCCTGGCTACAATTCCAAAGCAAACAGGAGCAACAGCACAGGCAAGGCAGAAATGCTGAACTACACTGATGGGTTTCAAAAGAACCTTCTCACCTATGTGCTGGAGGTAATTAACACTCATTAGAGCTACTTATTATACGGACACTCCCAGAGGCCCTGCCAGGATTTCTGCTGGGCACTGAGCAAATCCATGGAGAGAAACTCCCTGCTCCTAAGCCTCAATATCTGAAGAGCAAATCTCTCAAGGGCAAGGAATCCAATCAGTTCTGAGGTGCAGATTGATCGCCTCACCCAAGTGATGCACAGTGGAGTTTCCCGCAGGAAAATGTGGAGGGCAGGACTTGGTGTCACGGGGTCTCCTCTGCTCCAGTTCTCCTCCATAAAGAATCATGGAATCATTCAGGTTGGAAAATATCTCCGAGGTCATCGGGACCAAGCTGTGACTGGTCCCCACCTTGTCACTCAGACCAGAGCACTGAGGGTTTCTTGAATACTCAACAGATTGATCACTTGGCTGGGTGTTTTCCTACATCCAGGCTGAAAGATACTCCTTTTGCCAAGGAATACACATCCAAAACTGATCTCTGATTTTCCCCCCTTGGAGCAGTGATGCTGGAGGCCCCACACTAATGGGACACCTGTGTCTCACCACCCTCCAGATGAGCCCCCCCCACCACACTCTGCATCCAGGGGCTCCCTGACCCAGGGCACCTGGACATCCAGAAAAATAACTATTTAACCTTTTGGAAGCTTCGTTGGAATCCTGTTGCCATCTCCCAAGCAACCCCAGCTGCAGGGGTATCTACTCACAGGTTTTGGAAAGTGTGAGTCTGACACAGACTCTGCAACCTTCTGTACTTCTGTGACTTTTGGTTAAAGGTTACAGACATAAACCAGTTTCTCATCATGCTACTCCAGGCTGTACATACTCAGGGATGTCCTGTGTAGCTGCAGCAGCCCTGGAGTTACAACCACTCTGTCTTTGGACAGCTCCTGCCAGACCCTCCCAAAGCTCATTTCATTTTTATTTGTCAACCGCAAGCGATGAGCTGGAATCCAAATACAACACGAGTGAAAACCACTCCTCCCAAAGGGATTTACAGGCTTTAAAAGATTTAAAGCAGGCCTTCCAAAACGTTCCCAAGGCTTGGATCTGGGCGGTTTGCTCCTCACACAAACTTTGGGGATTAACACTGTTTCTGGAGTGGCCACAGGCCATGGAGCAGCAAAAGGAGTGGTGGATTTTTGGTGATAGTCTGTTAAATGATGTAGGGGCACACCCTGTCCCCTGCAATTTGCATGTGGATGTCATCAGAAGGCTGTCACCAAACAGCAGTGATGCAACCAGGATATGTCACAATAAAGTACTTTTTCTAATTAAAAAAATCAGCCTTCTGTGTTTTTTTACAAATACAAGAGTACCTAAAAAGCCAGAAGTGAACAAGAAGACATCCAAGATCTTTTGAAAACTAAGAATTCTCTTGATGAATACATCTCTTAATGAAATACAAGCAATTAAACTAAAAGCCCTATCAAATACTGCTTGTCACTCCACACATCGACATTTAATTGAATTTTTTTCCATCCCCTGGTCCTTTTTCCCTGATAAACAAATTCATTCACAATGGATCAGGTTTCACTAACCCAGAAACCAGATGATAGTCAATCAACTAATTGACACAACAAAGACTTCTATAAGAAAAAAAAAAATTGTCTAATTAAAGCTGAAATGAAATTTAACGATACACAGACGTCTTGTAGTAATGAACAGTCCTCTTGTATTAATTACTTGGGGTTTAACCCTTTCCCTTCTGCTCACTGGAATCACGAGAAGGATAATGGAGGCAGAGGCAGTGCTGAAGCTGCTGTGTTCATCCAAGAGTTTGCAGAGCTCCTGACGGAGCAGGGGGCACCTGGATGACCCAAAGTCTCCTCGGCTGCTCTGTGTTAAATCAGTTAAGAGCCATTGTCACCTGTTTTTCTTCTTCCCTGCCTGCCCCATGGCGCTCAAACCTTTGAGAGTCCCAGACAGATGACAGAGAGTGTCCCAAGATGGATGGATGGATGATGGATGGATGGACAGACGGACGGATGGATGGATGGATGATGGATGGATGGATGGACAGATGGATGATGGATGATGGATGATGGATGATGGATGATGGATGATGAATGGATGGATGGATGGATGGATGGATGGATGGATGGATGGATGATGGATGGGTGGATGGATG
>WAAG01030338.1:58736-74224 GCA_013390105.1 Tichodroma muraria
AGATGGATGGACGGCCAGATGGATGGACGGATGGATGGCTGGATGGATGGATGATGGATGATGGATGGATGGATGGATGGATGGATGGATGATGGATGGATGGATGGATGGATGGTGGGATGATGGATGGATGGATGATGGATGGCTGGATGGCTGGATGGATGGATGGCTGGATGGATGGATGGATGGGCAGAATTTCTTCTCTCACTGCATCAAGGCATCAGAAGCCCTTGGGAACTTCATTCTGGCCCAGCTCCACAAAAAATACTCTCACAGAGAGACCTCAGCCCCAGCCCTACCTTCAGTGGGAGCTTTGCTGAGCATTTTGGCAGGACAACAGAGCCCAGCCCCTCACTCAAAAGTTAACAAATCATTGAAAATACTTGGGATTTTATCTCATACTTAAGAGCTTTCCTGAATAAAGTTGAGCTTGAGTATGTGAATGAAGTTCAGCGGGTGACTGAATGTTTTATTGAATCAGGGCTTTGGTCCACCACAAACCTGAGCCAGCTTGGGAGAGAAACTGAAAACCTCCCAGTGTCTAAAGTGAAAAATTCAGAAGCTGAACACATGAAGGGAAACACAGCAAATGCTTCATCCCTAAAGCACCTCAAATCTTAAATATATTTATAAAAACATGGAATCATAGATCGTCCTGAACTGGAAGGGATCAGCTCCTGGCCCTGCCCAGACCCCCCAACACCCCCACCCTGGGCACCCCTGGCAGCGCTGGCCAAACGCTCCTGGAGCTCTGGCAGCCTCGGGGCCGGGACCATTCCCTGGGGAGCCTGGGCAGTGCCAGCACCCTCGGGGGGAAGAACCTTTCCCTGATACCCAGCCTGACCCTCCCTGGCACAGCTCCAGCCGCTCCCTGGCTCCTGTCCCTGTCACAGAGCAGAGATCGGGGCTGCTCCTCACAGGAGCTGCAGCCCCTGGTGGGACCTGACCTCAGTCTCCTCCAGCTGAACAAAACAAGTGGAGAGGTCAGGGAGAGACCCCTGGAGCTGCTGCAGTGACTAAGTTGGGGCAGTGGCCCATGTCCCTCAGCAGAAGGAGGGCTTCACCTACACATCTGCAGTGGCTGTATCCTGGCTGCTCCCACAGTATGTGGAACCAGTCCTATCAAAGAGTAGAAAAATATCCCAAAAATAATGAGCAGCCATTTCTGAAAAAGCCAAATAGAAGGGGGAGAGAACATCTCAGCAGAGGAATATGAGGTAAGTTTTAAAACTGTCTAATTGTTTGTGCAAGCTGAACCCATGAGGGTGTCAAGTGCCTTTTCCCTTCCAGCTCCTCCTGCATGCAGCACTCCGGCCCTTGCCACTGCTCGTGGCTCTCTCATCAAGAAGTAGCTATTATTTTCACAATCAGTTTCTAGTGCACTTTACACCACTAACAGAGCAAGCTGTTGTGAATGGTCATTTTGCTTCCAGGCAAGTTTGGACACAAACAGCTCTGAGCTCTTTCACCAGCTGAAAACACCCCAGGCTTCTCTCCCTGCTCGAGGGCTTGGAGCCTGCCAAGTGCCCAGGGCAATCCTGAGCCACGCTGCTCCCTGGGCCATGCCACCGCTCTGAGAACCCATTTATGCCAAACAAAAGCTTGTGGGGCACAGTGGGAAGAAGAAAGGGGAATTAGCAGCTCTGACCGACTCCTTCAGGTAATTATGGTTTTTCTATCTAAAATTACAACTGCTCTGGGAATGCCACTTTATTCTGCTGGTGTGTTTGGGATAAGTGTGGAGAAGAGGTGGTTCTGCAGGGGAAAGCTTTGTCTTCCAACAGGTTTGTCGAGGTGAAATTGCTACAGAATTGCTTGTGACCAGGAAGAAATCAGCTTCTGGTCATTGCTGAACCCAAGGGATTTAAAGATAAAAGAGCACACAGCTGGGACAGTTGGATGAAACCCTTCCACATCATTCCAAAGCAGAGGTTGCCCATCTCCTGCCACCAAGGAGCTCAAAGCCAGGTAGCCTGGATAGGAGGTAACTCAGAAAAGCCTGAGCCTGCTGGAGAGAATAAAAGAGACAATGCACGAGAACCTTCCCAGAAAGTCTTTGTTCACAGAGCCCTCAGTGATGGAAACAGCCTGTCCTGATCCCTGAGTGCTCCCAGGCCTCTCCCCAACACCTCAGCCCACCAAAATGCCCTCCCCAACAGGGGTTCCTGAGCCCAACCCTCACCCCCCAGAGGCAGAGAGGCTGTGGTGGCACTGGGACATGTCAGGAGAGGGCTGTTACAGGGCCCCATGCCACCAAGCAGGCAGACATGACAACTGTGTGAGCACACTAGGACCAAAGAGCCCCCCAGAAAAGTGACAGGAGTGTCTGCAGCACCTGCAGAAAGCTCTTCCCAGACCCTCAGGAGTCGCTCCTGGCTCCTGCAGAAGAGCCAGTGAGAGAGGCTGCAGGGCTTGTCTGCAGTGCAGCTGAATTTTCCCTGATGTATTTAGACATATTTCTTGACATCCACAGAGATGGCAGCCTGACAAATGCAAGCACTCCAAGGGTTAAGCGCTTTTAAATGTCTTGGGAGTTATTTGTAAAGCTATTACTTCTGAGTTTGTTAATAAATCAGGATTTAATACACCTGAGTTACATTATCTCCCTGTTCTAATGTATAAATCCTGTCACTAAACCTTCAGGTCCAAGTGCTGTGTGCTTTTAGTCTTAGCTTTAGCTACCTGGCTTCTAAAACGTTGGATTGTTTCACAAGTCAAGAGATGGATTTTTAAATCCTTCACATCTCTCAGCAAGTATACAAATCTGTGTCTGGAGTTACAAATCCGATCAGAAGGTTTGTAAATCCTACAAAAGATTTATTTGAAAAAGTTTTCATTTACAAATTCTTGCTTTGCCTCTGGGACGTGTAAGTGACTTATTTGCCAAGGAGGATTCGGCAGCCCTGGTTAGATTGAGAAATCCTTCCCTTCGCTCGTCGCACACAGTGCTGGATAAATCCTCATCCAGCCAGTCAGTAGCTGTCTCCCAAATGAAGTTTGGGGTTTGCAGGGAGCTCCAGAAAAGTCACTGGAGAGGGATGGATGTTCTGGAAGGGTGTCAGCCTCCCGGGTCAGGCACAGTCTTGGGATTCCTGTGCTCCGGAGATGCCTCCTCTCCCCACCGCTCCGAGAGGGAAGCACAGCTCACAGGAAAGACTTCCCAGTGAGACAGCTTGGGCGTGATGCACCTGCTCTAGATGTGAAGAGGAGGATCACCAGCATCCTCAGGAGTTTGGTTGGAGGTCAGTGGGAGGTAGGAGTGCTGCAGCCAGGTTCCATCCCCACTTGTCCCAGGCTTTTTGCTGTTTGTCCTCCTGGGGAAGGATCTCGTGGGGTGTGAGCAGCCACGGGAACACCTGGCACTGCTAAACAGGGGGTGACCCCCACCAGTGACAGCTCTGGGTGCCTCAGGGTGGGCAGTCACAGCACAGGATCCGGGCACAGCCAACACTGCCTGAGCAGGATCCCACCCCAGACCGTCCCCACGGCCAGCAGGGCCCGGCAAAGCCGGAGCGAGGCTGGCCAGGGTCACCCCACCACACACTCAGGTGTCCCCTCAGGAACTCGGGCTTCCAGCACTTTTGTTTCCTGCCAGGAAGAGGCCGTCATGCTAGAAAACTAAGGATGGACGTGGAGGGAAGGCAGCTGATCTGCAGCACCCACCTGGTGATGCCTTGAGCCCACCTTGACTGCAGACTGGAACCTCCAGCACCTCTCACTCTGCCCCTGAGCCAGTTTCCATGGCTCTGTCACCTCTGCAGCTGCTTCCATAACCAGTATGGAATAGAGTAGTTAAAGAAATCGGGAAAATCAGTTTGGGTTATGTCAAATATTTGACTTTTTAAAATAATTTATTTTTTATTTTGCTGCTTTAGTTTCAGGCCCTCCCGTTCACCTTAGAAAATTTTACCGAGACATGGACCTCTGAGGACATGGAGGCAAATAGAAAATGAGATGAAAAAAACTCAGGGAGGTTTTATCAAAAATAGAGCACATAAAACTAATTTAATATCATTTTAATAGGAAAATAGAGAGGAGCAGAGGAGCTAATCTGTCTAGGTTTAAACAAAATATTGCATACGGATCCTGATGGGAAATCAGTCTTTCAACAGAGATTCTTCCCAGGATCTCCATGGGAAGAGTTATGGGAGTTACAAAGGGGATGTGGGTCCAGCTGGAGGGAAGGCTGTGCAGCGTGAAGTTACCAGCCAGGAGAGCAGAGCCAAAAGGAGCTGCTCGGGGACCTGCCTGGGGGTCTCCGTGCAAAAACCAGGCGTGTGCTAATGAAATGGGGGAGATGGTGGAGTTAGAAGTTATTGCCAGTGCTGAAGGAGTCCGGGCTGCCAGACTAGAAATGTGGAAATGGATCCCAAACCAAAACATGGTCTGGGCACAATGACTTCTGCCTTGCTTGCTTGTGCTGGGCTGACCCCATGAGTAGATTGGGGCCCAGGACTGCCATTTTCCCAGGAAGAGAAAGACCAGAGGGTTTTTCTCTGTAGGATGGGAGGTGGTCTGGTGTCCAGATGATGTGGCTGTGGTGGGAGAGGACACCAGCAATGCCAAGGGCAGCCAGTGCTGCTCTCTCCCTCTGTCCCACGGGGCTTTGGGCTGATCTGGGAGGTGCCCGGGGCTGCACGGACCAGGCTGGGCCTGTGGGGCTCAACCTGGATGGAGATCAGAGAATCTGAGAATCATGGAATGGGCTGGATTGGAGGGACCTGAAAGCCCATCCCACCCCTGCCATGGGCCGGGACCCCTTCCACCCTCCCAGGTTGCTCCAGCCTGGCCTTGGACACTTCCAGGGATCCAGGGGCAGCCCCAGCTGCTCTGGGCACCCTGTGCCAGGGGCTCCCCACCCTCCCAGGGAAGAATTCCTTCCTCATCTCTAATCTAAATGTTCTCCCTGCCAGTTTGAAGCCATTCCCCCTTGTCCTGGCACTCCAGACTCTTGTGAATACTTCCTCCATCTTTCATGTAGGCTCCTTCAGGTACCAGAGATGGTTGAAAGAAGATGGTCAGGACCCTCCTCTGACCTCCAGATCCCAAAGACACAGCTCTGAGCCACAGGAGATGTATCCAGCCATCCCAGGGATCCTGGAGGTGCAGATTCCCTGGAGAGCTGGCTCCCTGTGCCCCAGCTGGGCTGGGGGTGTGTTTGAACACAGCAGCAAATAAACACCATCCCCTCCTTTGGTCCACAGCAATAAGGGTGGGCTAATATGATACGGCACTTCTTAATTATTAGATCACCAGCATCAAAAAAAAGGCATATTAAACCTTCCAGGAATGGATGCAGCTTTCAACTTTGCCTTTAAATTAAAATAAAACATCCTCAAATCTGGTTCAGTGCTGCTTCTCTGCATGTCTGAAAATCAGAAATGGCTTTGCCATCTCATACTGCTTCTGTTTGTCCATTCTTTCTGTCTCTGTTTTCATGTTTTCATTTTTCTATGGCTGTGTGGAACACATTTCTCAGTTAAGTACTTGCTTTTGAGAGTTGTTGCCATAACAACCGTTTCATTCCACGATATGCACACTATCTCTGAAATACAGAATTTCTCCTTAAAGGAGCATGTGCCACACACATCAAAGAGGAATATAGACTCATTATTTTTACATTATTTTGTGGGCAAATAGATGTTTTCCAATACAGTCTTTTTTTTTTTTTGTCCTTTTCTAACTGGATTTTCTTGTTCAGTGAAACTATGGGGTTTTTAAGCATTCCTATCTCATAGTATAATTTTTTGCCTGAAACCCAGAATATAAGAAGACAAGAATCTTTATTGTAGTTTCTTTCCTCCAAAGGTCTGAGAGAACTATGCTGCAGTTAATGCATTTAAAACTCATCTTATTAGGCAGAAAAATTATGTAAATAAAATCCATTAAAAATGCATAGTTCTTGAAGTAAAACCTCAATTTTCCTGCATGAATTGATGGTGGAAGGAGGAAAAGGGCCAAGAATAGGTTGCTTCATTTTTAAGTATCTTGGTTTTGGTGGTCTCTGCAAGAAACATTATGAGTGCAACTGAACAGCAAGTTTTTCCCCGAAAATGCCCCACAAAGCTATTCTGTTTTGTGAAATGTCAGAAAAAGAGTTCAGAATGAGATGATCTTTAAGGTCCCTTCCAACCCAGGCCATTCTGTGCTTCTGTGCAGCTCAGACACGAGTCCTGTGGTTTGCTCACCCAGAGGTGTGAAACCAGGAGCACCAGAGTCAATTTGGATTTATACATTGATTTCTAGGACCCTTAAGTCAAGCAAGCCCAGGGAGATCACAGCCATAAGAGCTCAAGGCCAGGGTGCATGGAGCTCTGAGCACCCTGCTCTGGTGGAAGGTGTCCCCACCCATGGCAGGGGGTGGAATGAGATGGCCTTTAAGGTCCCTTCCAACCCAACCCATTCTGTGATTCTGGGATGGAGGAGGCTGTTCCTTCCAACCCATACCCCATCACCTGCATTGCTTCCCCCACCACAGGTGACAGACACCTCTCGGCACTGCAGGGCCACCACGCTCCTCCTGCATCAGGGTCAGAGCCCTCCTGTCCTTTCACAGGAGCCATCCCATCCGTCCTGTCCCTTCACAGGAGCCATCCCATCCCTCCTGTCCCTGCTCAGGACCTGTCCCATCCCTCCTGTCCCTTCACAGGAGCCATCCCATCCCTCCTGTCCCTGCTCAGGAGCCATCCCAACCCTCCTGTCCCTGCACAGGACCTGTCCCAACCCCCCTGTCCCTGCACAGGAGCCATCCCATCCCTCCTGTCCCCACTCAGGAGCCATCCCATCCCTCCTGTCCCTGCACAGGAGCCATCCCATCCCTCCTGTCCCCACTCAGGAGCCATCCCATCCCTCCTGACCCTGCACAGGAGCCATCCCATCCCTCCTGTCCCTGCTCAGGACCTGTCCCATCCCTCCTGTCCCTGCTCAGGAGCCATCCCATCCCTCCTGTCCCCCTCAGGAGCCGTCAGAGCCCATCTCCGTCTCGCCGCGGTGACCCCGCGTCCCGCAGCATCACTGTCGGTGACACCCCTGCCCCGGCGCGCACCCGCGGCACGGCGACACCCCAGGGCCATGTCAGAGTCAGCCGCTGTCACAGCCCCTCGCCGTGACAGGGCCATCAGCACGCATTACGATCAGGAGGGGGGAAGCTTGAGGACCCAAGAGCCCGGAGCCGGCAGTATTCCTAAGATCCCGAAGCCCTTTAGCTCGCTCTTGCACCAAAATCTCTCTCTTGAGCCACGAGCACAGCCTGCCCCCAGCCTTGGAGCAGCCAGGAGCAGGAATCTGGATCTGCAGTTCACACCAGTGCATATTTTAGCTCGCGTTTACAGGCTGAGAGCCCCAGGAGTGGAAGGATGCGGTAACTGAGCACACTGCCAGGACAGGAGCTCCTCAGCAGCTCAGAAAAGTGCTTGAAAGGGGCCTTGCTCTGCAAGTGCTGGGTGCTGGGGAGGGCAGGCAGAAAACACCTTTATTTCTGACATTGTCTGGTCCTGCTTCCAGCTCTGAGAGGAAAAGATCTGTGGATTGGTGCCCCATGCCCTGGGGGAGAAGTTGGACCAATCACTCATGCGTGGTCTCTCTTTCCAAAATCAGCTCTGGACAGCGATTGCTGGGTTTTACTCAAATCAGGTCGTGAGAGAGAGACCGGGGNTAAGGTCCAGGACCACAAAAAATGCAGAGTAGCTGCAGCAGGAGTGCTCCCTATGCAATACATTTCACCTGGGGTGTGCATCAGCACAGGGGTTCTGCAGCCCACACGAGACTCGGGACAGATCCACCTTGTCACTTCTGTCATGAAGCATCCCAAAGGGTTTGTGTGGTCCCAGAATGAGAGAGAAGGGGACCTGCCCTTCAGGATTCAGGGGCTTGGTCCCCAGGATGTGCAGAAGGTCCCATAGACAGAAATGTCCGAGTCCATCAGGTAACCAGCAGGAGAAGTGTTAAGGGAGTGGGGAATGGAGTGAGAGAAAATTCAGTCATTTATCAGAAAACATGGCTTTTTAAGGGCCATATCACAGCTCACTCTGACCTGCAACTTCTGCCAGAATCTGCTACATTTCTGGCTCACATCACCCACAGCATCTCTCCCACTATCTGTGGCTTGGAGGCCTCTGCAAGAGCCACTCGAGATCTCCTCAGGGGATACAGGACAAGAGTGAGGGATGTACTCTGTGAAATCAAACTTCCTTTGCACTGTTGGGGCGCAGGGCTCTCCCAGCCCAGGGTCTGACAGCACAGCAGGAGCTGCCTGCTGGTCCTGAGGGAGCCCTGGCACTGCAGGCAGATCCCTCCCTGTGGCATCTTGTGCCAGGACCACCCTCCTCCATGACCACTGGTCACTCCCCCTTGGTGTCCTCGAGCACCCTGGCAGTCACCAGCCCTTTGGAGGCAAACCCACCTCCTCTAGCAGCCTGGGACAGAGCCTCCTCCTCCAGCAGCTCCCCAGAGCTGCTTTGAACCCTCTGCCAGCAGGAACATTGATTTATTAATGAAGGGTGCTCACAAACACATGCTGGTGAGCTCCATGAAATAGCCTTTAGCTTGTGCTGATTACTCATGTTTTACATCAGCCTGATGTTTTCTAGACGTGTTTCAATCAATACAATGGCCTTTTTAGCACACATTACTGCTCGCCTTTGGCTAACCAACCATCACATTTCTTCTCAAGTGCCCATTTGCATCAAACTAACCCCAAAGATGCACCAGCTCTCCTTTGACTGCTACCTGAGCTGACACAAACGTTTCCCATTTAGGTTTCAAAATGCCTTGCACGCTCAAGCTTCCTTGCTGAGTGCTTCAGACAAAATGTTGGATGTGTTGTGTCATTCATGTCAGAGTTATTCTCCACACAACTTTCCTCGAAACTGCAGCATGAATATTCAACTCACTCTTTTTTTCCCCAGACTCAATGTTTGCTATGCTTTGGGGTCAACACAGCCCAAAGAGGTAAATTCCAGCAGTCAGCTGAAAACAGGGGAAATATTTTGGCTGAGCACGTGTGGAGTTGTGCACTGATGTGGTTTCATCCCTTCTGGTGCCCATGGTGGCTGTTTCCAGGTCAGCTCAAATTTGACCCCCAGAGCTGCTCTCATCTGCTTTGCTCAGCACCAGATAACCTCTGCTCCTGGATGCCATCCAAGGCTTTCATCCAAGGTTTTCATTGGGAAGCAATGGTTATGGTATCTGAGTGATCTTTAGAAAAATAGTAGCAATAGAGAGATGTTTTAATTTTTTCTATGTTTGATTCAGTCCTTGAATATCCAGCAATCCTTAAGGTTTGCCATTACAGTAATATGTGGCAAATGGCTCTGCTCCTAAAGCAGCATAACTGCCCTTCTGATCACGGTTCCAGTTAGTCCAGCCAAACCCAACCATCCTTGCCACCAACTCTGTTTTTAATGCTCCAGCTGCACTTTTATCGTTTGGGTCATCCTGGCCAAACCTGCAATTCCACATTTCCCTGGAAGGGCAGAGAGCATTTTGCCTGTTTTAAAGGCCCATTCTTCGCCGGTAGTAAAACGCACGCTGTTAAATAACACAGCTGCTGTCTTCATTTGTTCAGGAGTGAAGCGAAAGCAAACAGGGGAGGGAGGGGGAAGGGACCTTCTTGTGCTGACGTTGCTTCCAAACACACACACCATGGACAAGCTTTCCAAGCCCAGTGTTTCCTGATTTAGATGCTGACTTTGGTGAATTCCTCTGGGCGTACCCCAGCCACCGCTCGGAGCTTGTCGGCATTTATTTAGACACCAAGCATGAGTGACACAGAGTGACAACAGGCCAAGGACAGTGCCATTCCTGCCTCGCCCTCCCACCTCCCACGCTTCCTTCCCCACCAGTCACACAGGCCACCCAAGCCCACAGTGATTTCCCCACCAGGTGGGACACCTGGGCCCTCCACATCCAGGTACCTTTGAGCCTTGCTGAGCAGAATGGTGTAAAACACAGGGAATGAGATGGAAGGGTGCTTTGGCAGCAGGATCTGTGACAGCCCCAGGGAGATGTGGTGCTTTTGGGCACTAGCTGTGCCCCTAGACCTTCAGAAGAGGAGCAGGTGCAGCCTTAGGAACCAGACATGAGCGAGCACTAGAGCACCATGGACACCAAAGCTTCATCCCTGTGGAAGTGAAATCCAACGCTTCATCCCATGTACACATGAAACGCTGCATCCCTGAAAGTGAGCGCTTTGATCCCTGATTTGTAGGAAGCCCACGCTGGACAGCGATCACTGCAGTTACCTCCCCTTCACAAGGTTCTCTGGAACAGCAGGGGCTGTGTGATCCAGGTTCAGCCATGCTCCAGTGCTGCCCTGCTGGGGAGGTATTTGCCTCTTTTCCCGGAGTGCTTTGTTCTTCCTCATGTTCAGCATTTGCCCTGGACTTGAAAATATGTTTCACACCAAGCAGCCCAGGAAACTCCTGCTGCCAGCCATCAGCTCTTCCAGGTACCAGCATTCCCATTGCTTAAATTCCCTGTAAAAGCCCAGAGCTGCTCTGTCTCTGAGGTCTATACAAACACACACCACTGCAGCTCTGGAGGAGCCCTGGAGCTCCAGAAACCCAAGGACAGACTGGATATCTAAACACAGGCATGTTTTACCGCAGAAATGAGACAGCTGAGAATTCCTCATGGATGCAATGGGACCTATGGGAGACCCGCTCCCTCTTGACACTCTGGGGCACCTTAGATTTCTGTCTTAAGGCACTTTATTCACAAACCCCCGCTTTCTTTTTGGCTTCTAGTGAGAATGTTTGAATGGGTGGTCCAGGATCTGCAGAACACCTGCACCCCACATGCGGTGGGCGCTGTGTATGAGAGCCATGGGGTAGCAGTGTGGCCAAAAACTGGCCTAAGCTGTAAGTGGTTTGAAAAAATATCATAGAAAACTTTGGCAACAGAAATATTCTTGCAAGTGATCTGGATTGACAGGACGAGGGCGTATTAGGGGACTACTGGTTGGCCCATGAAGGACTCTGCTCCTTGCCATGAGCCCAAGGGGACCTTTACTTCAGGCATGGCTGTTTCCAAAGTCCAGTATAACAGTGGACTGGTGAGAACTTCGTGGCCTCCTGCACTGTAAAAGCTGAGAACTGCAACAAGAAAGGGAGAGGGGAAGGTGGGGCAAAAAGGCAAATGTGAGTATCAGCGTGTGGGACTGGGCAGGGAACTTGACTGCTACTTTTACCAGGAGTTATCAGCTCATCTAACATTTCTTAGCCAAAAACAACTTCCTGAAGGCAGCAAAAGTGAATCTAGTTCATCATCTTGTCTCCAGCCTGTTGCTCTTCCCTGAGAAGAGGGACGAGACCCTCACCTTTGCACAGACAATAGAGAGGATGTGTTAATTATACCTTTATTCCATGAAGACAGTGAAAAGCAAATCCAAGTCCAAATCCTAGGGGGGCTCTCAGCTTGGGGAAAACTCCCTCATTCCCCTTCTCCAGACTGGAGATGCCACTGTGTTCAGGTGAGCTGCTTCCCCTGGTTCCTGTACTGAGGTGGCTGTTCCCAACTGGCCTTTGCTCCTGGACTTGCTCTGGTCTCCACACGGGCTCCGGTTCCATTTCCTTGGTCAGTGCTGGAGGATGCTCCATGCTGTGACACAAATAGCTGTGCATCAGTGGCTCCTCAGCTGCTGCCCTCAGCTCTGTTCCCTGGCCAGGCATCCCAGGAAAGGGTCTGGGTGGGGATCTAGAGGAATCAAGAGATGGTCAGAGACACTTCCTGTGCTGCAGAGCCTGGAACACAACACATCTCTTCTTTCTAGAGGCAACGTGTCAAGCTAAATTGAAGATACTAAATGTAATTGCAGTTTGCTTTAGCAAAACACACTCCCAGCTGTCTGCAAGAGACGGATAAGCACTGAGTGCTCCTGATCCAAATATTAGCACATGTCTGGGATTACAGTTTCAGCCCACCCCCGATGGGAGCTCTGCACTGGCCTCAGTGGGCACCCCAGGGCTGGGAGCTGGATCAGGAACCTGGAGTTCCCAGGGCAGGTTAACCCCTCCTGGAGACACCAGGTGAACAGGATGGCAGCAGTGTCCCTCCAAGTGGAACAGGATGGCCAGGAAGGCCACTTCAAGCCAGGAGCACTTGCCACCAGCCTGTGCACCATGGAAACCATTTGCTTTAGCAGGAAGGACCTGGTCAGCAAACCAGGAGCTCCTACAAAACCAACCAGAGGCTTTGCCATAATGAGATGAAGTGGGAATATAAGGTGGGCAGCAGAAAGCTTGAGTAATTTCCCAGAGTAAGTTCTTTCAGGTTCTGGAATAATCCTTCCAGGGAAATGGTGGCAGGTCCATACCTTTAGAAATTTAAACTAAATTAAACACAAGAAATGGAGAGGAATTGCGGTGCCTTTTCCAGTGTGATGGGGAAAGGGAGTCTGCAGGAGGACAGTAAGGGAAACCTGTGGTCCAAATTTGCACCAGACTGGCAGAAATCAAGAGGGAAGAGGAGGGGGATAGCTGATGGATGGCAGTGCTGGGACAGAGCTCTGTGTCCTGAGGCAAGGGCAGCTCTGTGGGACGCAGCAGCTGTGGACAGTGACAGTGCTGAACCACTGCCCTGGAGGATACGGACCCACCAGGGAGGATAAGCTGGGGGCACTGGGAAACTAAAAACACAGGAGAGATCCACACCTGCATGGTGGTCTGAAGTGGGATGGGGAGAGAGAAAGAGATGAGGCTTTGATATAAGTGAGGGAAGTGCTGAGGGAAAGGGGGAGATAGTGGTGAGAGCAGGAGGAGGGCCCTGAGCATGACCCAGCCGTGGTGATCACCAGACAGGCAATGCAGGCACCAGCAATGGGCCCAAAGGAGCTGGAAACTTCCTGGATTCTGCCCAGGCCTGCCGTCCTGGGGAAAGCAGGTTCCAGGCATGAGGTCCTTCTACCATCCAGTAAAACCCTCTCCTTGCTCTGTTCTGGGGCTCTGTGCCCAGGAGGGGCAGAGCCAAGGGACCAGCCGTGGTTGATGTTGCTTCTTCATGTTTTCCTCTTCTCTTCCCATTTTTCTTGGTGAGGGAGAGTGAAAAGCCATCAAGATGATAATTGCTGAACTTTCAAACTTTTAGGGGTCTTCATGCAAGCTGTTTCACCTGCTGAACGTGTAGCCTGAATCTATGTTTCCAACCATAATGAAGAATTTACTTTGGCATTGGTTTTTTGTTGAAAATAAAACTGAACTGAGGGCAGGATGTTGTCCTTAACTAGTTTGAGATGACTAATTATTAAACTCATTTTCTAAAGGTTACCGTATACAGAAAAGCAATTATACAGAGATTAAAACAAGTTCAGAAACCTGATTCATTCTGAAACTATGGTAAACCCAAATCTTGTACTATTTCTGATTTTAATGACCTGAGGAACATTTTATTTAACTTAGATGTCAAATGCAATTCCGAAATGAGAGATTAAATATATTTCGTGCTTTTCTTTCTTTCTTTTTTTTTTTTTTCCTTCCCCCTACATAGCACAGTGCACAAATTTCCAGTGCTAATTCTGTTAGTGGATTTCAGCAGGCTGGCAGGAAAGCTGTGCATGGAGAGAGGATCCTGGTTAACCCCTGAGTGGCTGCACTCCTTTTGAGACACTCCTGACTGTGGAATGGGTGCCTTGGGATGCAGCTCCAGAATCCCCACTGTCCATCAGACCCCTCTAAACCACAGGCTGGGCTTTGGGGTGTGGGGTGAGAGCAAAGAGGGTCTAATAATGCTGTTTCTCCTCAGGGCTGCTCCCCACTTTTTCTGGCCCTGACACCGTGACCCCGAATTCTCCCCTGGAGGCTTTTGCTCACGTGGATTATCTGTGACAAGCAATAATTTGTTTTGGTTTGGTTTTTGGCATTTCCTGTGATCCCAGTCCCTCAGGGGCATCTTGTCTCAGGGTGCTGGCACTGAGCAGTACCAAATCCTTGGTCTTCTCTGCCAGTAGCTGCTCTGGGGCATGGGGCAAGGGGAAAATGCCCATTTTTAAGCAAGCAGAAGAACTCCTTCGACCTGAGGACAGAAGGAAGGTCAACATGAGATATGATGTAGACATGTACCATTCTTGCTTTTTTGGTATCTGCCTCTGACCACTGAGATGGACCCTCCACCCCAGTCCTTGGGGTCATTCCTGGGACTTTAACATTAGTCAGGTCATAATGAAGTAAATCTCAGCTCATCCAAGTTGTGAATGGAAGTGCAAGAGGCAGAAGGAACACATTTTGGAAGGATTCTGGGAAAAATATCACCTTGTTTTTGTTTTTTGTCTTTATTGCTTTTGTTTCTTGTCTTTATTTGTGCTCCATAGGGGGAAAAAATGAGTGAAAGGGACTTTAGGACTGAGCATTTGTGTTTGGGCTTCTAACAGAACATGAAGCTGTACTCCTGGACATCCCTGTTTCCCCCAGGCTGGCCAAAGACAGAAGCCGTCACCCACAGGAGCAAGGCTGGTCTCATTTTCTGCCTCCTAAAGATAAAGGCAGCCAAGCAATAAACAAGGTTTTTAAAAAACACCAACTGTAGGTAAAGAGTTCCCAAAATAAAGCTGCACTACCGAGGAGCTCACACAGCAAAGCACTCCCCCCTCGCTGCCCTTCGGCCCCACTCCCGCCAGTGCCACCCCCAGCTCATCCCCCTCTCTGCCCTCACCCCCCATCGCTAAAGGGGCACCCCAGATGGATCTGGGACTGGCAAATGTCGGCTAAACACACCGAATTCGGGCAGAGTTTAAGAGCTGAGTGTTTCCTTTTGCCACGCACTAACCCAAGGCTCTGCTGCTACCGCGTCCAAACGACCTCGTACGGGGAAAGGCGGCTCAGTTTGCTGCTGCTGCTGCCCACATCGAGGTGAAAACTTGTGTGACACTATGTGAAACGCCCCAGTTTAACCAAGAGCTGCAATGGGCTTCCCTTTCTCCTCGAGAGCTGATTGCTGATTTCACTTTTCAGGGCCTCCTCCAAAGCTCGCCGTTTGCAGCCACAGAGGGTTTATTTGCCCAGCTCCAGCCTGGGGCTCTGGGCTGCCCCAGCCTGGTGTCCAGGTGGCAGTGGCACAGGCACAGGAAGCTGTGGGACCTGCTCTAGCACCACAGTGTCCCCGTTGTCCCCGAGGACATCCAGTGGATGTGCCTTCCTGGCTCTGCGGGGCTGGAGAAGAGGCTCTGAGCAGGTCCCATGCTCAAGTCACGACAGCACAGCAGGATTTTCCAAGCTTGTCCAGGATTACACAGTGCTCATAGCTGGAAGAGTTCACCCATCCCTCCGGGGACAGCCACCTGCCCTGCCCTGGCCACCATCTCCTGTGCGACAAGGCTTCATCCCACAGAAAACACGGTCCTCCCGATGGCTGGGGATTAATTAGTGCGCTGGCATCTTAATTCCAGGTGCACACTGGCCTCTAGTGGGCACAGGCAAATCCTGTGTGATGGCAACTCCGGAGCTGCCACAGCATTGGGGACAGCACAAATGATATCAGTTAAGTGTAAAAAAAAAAAA
>WAAG01030338.1:74261-102427 GCA_013390105.1 Tichodroma muraria
AAAAAAAAAAAAAAAACAACCTTTAAAAAAACTTTAAAAAAAATTATATATATATACACACTCTCATATATGTCTGTTCATGCTTTATATACACACACATATGTGTCTGATTTTCTCATGTATTTCTACACACACAAATAAATATCTATTTGCCCATGTATTTATATATACACACGTACACATGGCCTGTTATTCCGTGGATGTCATACCTAACCCCAGTGCTGCCTTGCACTTGATTTCTCTCTCATCTCAAACTCCATGAGTTTCTGTATTGTCCCTTTCTGGCAGAACCAAACCAGCTCCCTGTGAAGCAAAGTTGAGCCGTGGAATTCAAATCCAGCAGAACTCTGGGGCTTGGTGGTGCTTTGGGGAACCTGTGGACACTACACATTGACTGATGGCTCTCACCGGGTTCAGATGGGCTGGAATCCAGAAAGAAGAGTGGCAGAAATGGGGAGAGTAAATTTTATTGAGACTTTGAGACAAAAAGCTCCTCCATGGAAGTTCAGGAGGGAGAAAAGTTGGTTTGGGTATACAGGGCAGGTGGGACCATTTGGTCCATCAGAGCTGTCTGACCAAGCAGATCCCAAAAGAGGGAGCTCTGCTGAGCCTGAGGAGCAAGGACTTCCTGGACTGGGCTCCAAAGGAAAATCAAAGGTCTGGAATTGTTTCTCCTGAAACAAGTAGTACATGAGATTTGCTCAGTTTGCTGGCGAATCTGAAGGGGAGCACAGCCAGATCCCACCCTGCCTGCAGAACCTCCTGCTGCAGGGGATGCTGCCCGTGAGGCTCACTGGGGAGGAAGAAACTCGGGAGATCCAGTCTTGGGGAATCTGACTGCCCAGCAGCTGACAGAGCCCTGTCTCAGGGCTGGAAGGATAATTTAGTTTAAAAGGGACCACTAAATATCTTCTAGTGCAGCCTCCAGAGACCTCTCTCTGCTGGTGGATCCAGCACTGATGATGGTTGTATTTGCTAATGGAGATGATCCTTTAAGGCATTCAATCCCTGGGCCAGGACACAGGGCCTCCTGGAGAGCCAGGCCAAGGGCAGGAGCCCCCAGCACTGCCCTCTGCTCTGCTGGGCTCCTTCATTAGCTCCTGCCCTCCTGCTCAGCCTCCAAAGGATTGCCTCCTTCCAAGGGGATCTGATCCTTCATTCCTCTTCCTTTCCAGATCCTGCTCATAATGAAGGTGCCATACTTTCAAACACTTTTTTTGCTGCCCCCAGCCCTCTCACTGGGCAGCTGCCACCTTCAGCACCCATCTGACCTGCCCCAGTTACCTGCACTGGGAAGAGCCCAGCTAGGATGGGTGTCCCTGCAGAGCCCACCCGGAGCTGCGGGGCAGCTCTGCAGAGCATCAGGGCAAAAACATCAGATCCACCACCCTTGAGTGAGTGAGGAAATGGGCACAGACAGCCCCAAAACCCTGCTGGTCCTTACATCTCCAGGCTGCTCTGGCCATAAATGCATTTACAGCATGTGATCCATAGGCAGCTTAACATGGGGCAGCTCCCACAGGGAGGAAATGAGCCACTCATGAACGAAGGAATCACAGCAGCCTTAGCAGCTATCAAAGAGCCACCTTGTCTGCTAGGCAGTGGGAAAAGGGACATTTACTGACTGAAGGGAAGGGAAGGGAAGTTAAGGGAAGNAAGAGAAGAGAAGAGAAGAGAAGAGAAGAGAAGAGAAGAGAAGAGAAGAGAAGAGAAGAGAAGAGAAGAGAAGAGAAGAGAAGAGAAGAGAAGAGAAGAGAAGAGAAGAGAAGAGAAGAGAAGAGAAGAGAAGAGAAGAGAAGAGAAGAGAAGAGAAGAGAAGAGAAGAGAAGAGAAGAGAAGAGAAGAAGAGATTCTGAATGCTGCTTAGAGGTATATATGCATTAACATTTTCACACTTATGGATCTTTTGGGATTCCTCTGGTTGTCTTCCTTTAAACTACATCCGCATTGCTTTGCGCTTTTCCCTGCAAACACCAGGACACAAAGGTGACACAGAATAAAAAGTGAATCTTTGTGATGCATGTCAGCTCAGAGATTTTGGCTGGTTCACAGACCAGCTACACTTCAGATGAACTGAAAATTTCCCCACCTGAGAGTTTTGTACAAAAACATTCACCAAGCTCCACTGGAAGAACTTTTTCTAACTGTATACATGAATTTTTGGCACAAGTGGAGCTTCAGCTATAAGAAAAATATTGGTCCCAGACAATACATCAGTGATCTGCAAAACTGCTGCAAACCTCCTAAAAGCCCACAAGAGACAACAGATAAAAATCTGTGGGTGTCTATTATATGATGACTAATAAATGTTGATCAAAATGTTTGTGATTCTTACAGTGAAAATATGTGCAGGCAAACTCAAATGTTGCTCAGCTCAACACAAAGTCTCCTTCCAACCACCCCACTGGGGCACTGTGCAAGGAGGGCTGTGGGATTTACTGGAAAGGTTGGGTTGTCAGAGAATCATGGAATCATTTGGATTGGAAAGGCCTCTAAGATCATCCAGTCCAACCCTTCCCCCATCACCGCCAAGGCTGCCACCAACCCATGTCCCCAAGGGCCACACCCGCAGGGCTTTGGAATCCCTGCAGGGATGGGGACCCCCCCACTGCCCAGAGCAGCCCGTTCCACTGCTTGGCCACCCTTTCTGTGCACAAATTTGTCCCAATCTCCAATACAAACCTCTCCTAGTTTAAGGCTGCTTCCTCTCACCCTGTCCCTTGTTCCCTGGGAGCAGAGCCCAACCCTCACTCCTGTCAGGGAGTTGTGCAGAGCCAGAAGGGCCCCCCTGAGCCTCCTTTTCTCCAGGCTGAGCCCCTTTCCCAGCTCTCTCAGTTACTCCTCCGATGTTTATTTAACCAAAAATACTTGTCTTGCAATAGTTTTGTTTCAATGGTGCATTTCATATTACAGCTCATGGTGAGAAGGACCAGAAGAGTCACCCAAGCCTTGGAGGTGCCACCAGAAGGCAAAACATCACGGGATCACCCATTCCCACTTGGTCCTCCCCACTCCCAGTTGTGAGTGTCCTGGTAGGAATTTCCCACCTTCAAGCCTTTGGGCAAGTTTACTTGAAATTAGTCATCAGCTGTAAAAGCTGTGAGGACTCACAGGCAGATGGCAGAAAGACAAACAGGCAGCTGGCATGGCTGGAGCACATGGAAAAGCAGGCAGAAAATGGGATGTGTGTGGTTTTCAGCAGGAGCTCAATGTTCCCAGTGCTGGGCAGGGGGAGATGGATCCCCAGGCTTTTATCCCACCGGTGGGGAGGAGAGGACAGGAGGACAAGGCCAGACAGAGAGATCCATCAGGAAATGTACCTGGCTGCTCAGAGAAGCTGTGGATCCCATCCCTGGGACCACTCAAGGTCAGGTTGGATGTGGCCCTGAGCAACTTGGTCCAGTTAAAAATGTTCCTGCCCACTGCAGGATGAGTTCTTCCACCTCAAACCAGTCTAGGATTCCGTGAAATAAGAAAGGCTCTGAAAAACACAAAGGAATTGCAGGCTCCCTTCGGAAACAGCTCCAGGGCAGGGGTTGGAGCAAAACAAACATAGAGAAAAGAAGATTTTCTCTGAACCCTTCATTCTACAGGATGAGAAGCCAAAGTAGAGGGGCAGAGAGGAAGCATCACCACGGACAACCTGATCCCAGCATTAATTCCCTCTCCAACACAAGAAGCAGACCTGAGCTGCCTATCAAGTTGTTGCTGTAAATATTTCTGCTTAGCAGCCAACATAAAAATGAACACGAGTTCTTGATCCAGGCCCAGCAAGGAAAGGGTTTTTTTCCCCACCTAAGTGAAATAGGGCAAAAAATAAAATCAGGGAATGTTTTGGCTCCCTTTGAAACATTTTGACTTCCACTGAAGAAACTCCATTGTGTGCCTGAACATTATTTACTGTTGAAAATGGTTTTTGTGCCTTTGTAGTTTGAGTTCTCCCAGGCAGGTGCCATCTCAAAATAAAAGTGGGAAGATTTTGTTTTAGAGATTTTGAACTGATTTTTTCTTCTTTTTTCTTTTTTGTCAACTACCAAGTGAAACATTTTGTTCAAAAAATGCCTAAACAAAATATTTTGACATTTTCAAAATGTTCTCTTGTTCCCTTTAGCCAAAACACGTTGCTATATTCAAAGCAAATTCACAGATCCCTTCAGCCCTTCCAAAATGCTCTGGGTTTGCTGAAACTGCACATTAATGGAGAGATAATCCTGCAGCCATGGAGGCTGAGCGAGGGGCAGGGAGCATGGAGGGAACTGAGATGGGCTTTGAGGAGTCAGAGAGGGAAAAATGAGGGAGGGAACAGCTTGGGGGTGCCAGGAGGAGGTGGGAGAAGCTGGGAGAGGATGAGCAGCTCTCAGAGACAGAAAGAGTCAGGCAGCTGAGCAGCTCCATAGGTGTGGGTAATGAGGTTCATGAGGTGGATTAGGGGCAGACAAACCTGCCCAAAACAGGGCTGGACACAGCTTTAGTGCCCACCACCTGTGCTACAGCTGCTGCAGGGAAGAGGAAGACCCATCCCTGCTCCCTACCTGGCCGTGTGGACACTCGGGTGTGCCCCCAGGCTGCGAGCCCCTTCCTCCTGACACACCAAAACTCCTGGAGCAGAGCTCTGCTCACAGCTTTCCCCTGTGGAGAACCAGGAGGAAAACAAAATACCCACATCTGAAAGGCTCCAGTGATTCTGTTTACTGGCAGCCCTGCCCTGCTGCCACCCAGAGACTGTGTCAGTGGGAAGAACCCAGCCACCAGCACCACGGGAAGCTGCTCCCACCTCTCCATCCTGGAGCTGGTCCAGGGTGGATTGAGGCCCTGGAACACCATGTGTGAGGCAGAGGGATGGGCACCAAGCATTCAGTCTCCTCCTCCTCTCCAGGCTGGCCAGGACTGGGGGCGTCACTTGGGCTGGACGTTTCCTGCAGAAGTCCTCTGCACCTCTCAGGGCTGGCAGAGGTGCTCTGGGAGCTGTGGGGAGCTGCTGTGGGGCTCAGCTAGCCTGCCAGCCAGGACAGGAGGCAAACCCAGCGCTTGGATTCAGGAGAGAGGCAGCTGCAGAGCATTTACCCTTCTGGGTGCCATCCAAGCCTGTTTCCATGGCAAAGGGAGAAGCAGGGAACGTGCTATCGGCACAATCAGCGATGGGCTGACGTCTCGTTGTGCCCATATTTCCTGTTATTTCACCAGAGTTGCACGCGGATTCACGGCTGAATCACGGGGTTCGTGACCTCCGCAGACACTCGGGTGCTGGGGACACTGTGGGTGGCTGCTATAATTAGTGACTAATTTGGTGAATTCAGCAGCACAAGCCTCACATCAGCCTGGCACAGCAGGTGGCCATGAGCGGACCTCAGTGGCAGGTTGGTCACAATTCCCCACAGGTGCCCCTGGTTTGCAGCACAGCTGTAAAGACAAGGATGGGAAGGTGCTCTAGGACCCACGTCCAGACCCACAGCAGACATCCCAAGCTCTACCCCCATCCATGGAGCTGTCCTGCTCCAACACGCAGCATGCAGTGATGATCTACACATCATCCACGTCCCACCCAAAAAACAGCCCCTGGAGCCCTGTGATGGAGAAATCCCTGTGCCTGCAACAGCAGGAAAAAAAGGGGATGCGGAGAGGAAGGCAAAAAAATGGAGTTTGAGGAAGACTGTGGAGGCATGGGGGTTATTTGATACTTTCAGCATCACACCGGTGGAAGATGTTCTGGGAGCTCAGCACTGGGGCCTGACCTCATCCCAGGGTGGCTAGTGAAGGTGACCCAAACTGGGAGGAGCAAAGAAGAGATTTGGAGAATTCTGGTGAAATGTCTCAGCATGAAGGCAAGTCCAGGTTGGCCAAGCCAGATGAAGGCTCTGCTCTTAGCCTTCTTCTTGTAGTGGTCAGGAGCCAAGACGTGACCAGGTGGGACATGCTTAGAAGATTTAAAGGGACCTACATTTTAAAAGAAGCAGAGCAGCCCTCCAGCCCTATCCTCTACCACCTCTCTCCAGAGCTGTCTGGGACCATTGTGCCTCCCACATAACCCAACACGGCGTGGGGTCTTCTGGGCAGGACTCAGCATCTTGACCATCTTGACCATGCCACTACAAGGGCAGTTTTCCCAGCAGAAGTTTTGGCCCAGCAGTTTATCCTGCCATCAGCAGCACAAGGCTGCACAGATAGAGGATTTCAAGGGGAAATTATTTAGATAAGACATTATCAGGTATACCTTGATGTCAGCTGAGCTTATGGGCTTAATGCAGAATGATGAATCACCCATCCAAACACATATTATTTTCCCTGCAGGCATTGTCCTGTGAAATTTCTTTCCCACTGAAGGGCCTTGTAAATCATTTGTAGCAAATAAACCACAGTATTTCCAACCCTACATGTTGTAAAGTCTGGGCTCATGTCTGAAGACTGGCCTAGAAGCCATGAGATCTTTCCCTTCTACCAGTTTCAGGAGATGGACCTTTCTCTGCTTTCTGACCTTTTTCTGCTTGCTCACCCATTTCCCAAGCTTTCCTCTCCATTCCCCACTCCTGGCTGTGTGTTATGTATCCATTTCCCCATTCTCATGGTGCTGGAGGACACAATTTACCCAAAAGCATTTTCAAACCCAGGCATTGAATCACTCCCACCACCTGTACTGGCAAAGAGCTGCAGTGGGATTTGGAATGCAGGGATTTTCCCTGATGGGGAACAGTGCTCAGAAGCACACGTTCTGTGCATCTCTCTGCCACTGGCCTTTTCCAATCAGCAGTGGATTTGCTGGGATTATCCAGGACAGGCTGTGTTGTCTCCTTGGCTCAAGCCATTTTTTGAGGCTCTGTGGGGTGATTTTGGCAATGATTCCATTCTCAGTTCCCCACTCCAGAGAATGGATGCAGAGAGACTCGTGTCCCAGGCATGGCTGAAGGATAGCAGGCAGATTCCTCGCTGGGTGTCTTCTCCATCCTCAGCCTGGGGACAATCCTGACTCACAGCTCCTTTCCCACTGCTCCATCTCACCCCAGCTTGATGCTCTCCTCTCTTTCTGCCTCTTGGAGCTTCATTTGGGGTTGGACATTCATTGAGTTGGACTTGATGATCAGTGTGGGTCCATTCCAACTCAGGATATTCTGATTCCATGATTTTTGGGCACCCTTTCTTGGTGTCCTTTTCAGCCATCTTTCACAGCAAAGGCATCTTCACTCTCACCTTGGAGAAAATCATGAACCTGATGGCCAGAGATCAGCCTGAGGCTCCATCACTGCCCTCCAGTGCAGCAGATTCCTTTGGCCACCTCCACAGCCAGCCCACGCTTTTGAGGCATCAACATCCACCTCTCCTTGAAACAAGTTGGTGGAGGAGAATCTCTCCAGCAACTCTCTCTGGAGCAATGGCTGTGACAGGGAATGTGATGGGAAATGGTTCACAGCAGGACCAGGGCTCCTTGAAAACCAGCCTCAGGGCCTGAGGAGTTTTCTGAAACACAGAAGACCATGGGTGCTGCAACAGCAGATTTTCACCTTTCAGTGGACATTAGGGGGGAATAATTTGTGCCAAACAAAGTCTGCAGCAGTTGGTGCCCCATATCTGATCATCTCCCGTGATAGGAGCTCAGCTCTATCTGATCCTGCAGTTATTGAAAGTTCAGCTGAGTGTGACTGGGATCATTTTTCAGGGTTTTCATGTTGCTCTTTAACCACGGTGAAAATTAAAGAGCCAACTGTGGAACGGGAGAAAGCGCTGTACTTTCACTATGACACTTTCTGGTAATGAGATATTTATTAATGTTCATTTCTTCTGAAAGGAAACAAACCAAACCCAATCCCTTATCTCTCTCTCGGTGTTTAAGTTATGAGTAACACGGGAAGCTTTTAGGCCATGAGACAGCAAATACACCGTACTTGGGAGCCTGTGGGTGTAGGAGATGAAGTGATAAAGCCAAGATAGATCAAATCACTCTCATTTACCTAGAGCTTTCTGCAGCTCTTGAAATGATGGAGGGATTGAAAGATGCTTTGTCTTTTTTATGAGAAAAGCAACTGTGATTTAGCAGTTTAATCACTTTTGTCACAAAGAAATGCAAAACAAAGCCCATCACCGGGATAGATTTTTTTTTCAAAGCTGTGTTTTGTTTCCTATCAGTAAGGAATGATTTTAAATGCTAATGGTGAGCTGAGATAGACATATATGAAGCAAAGTCATTGCTTATACAGCAGCCAGGCACAGATCAGCTCTCTGAAGCTGCTGTCCCACTAATGGCCTAGCAATGGTGTTCACGATCAAACTCTGCAGATTTTGGGTGCTCAGCAGGTTGTCACAGGCAGCTGGCTGACCTCAGGGTGATTTGGAATTAGCCACATAACCAAGAGCTGCCTTAGCACCTTGCAGGGTTTGGCTCACAGGTTTTTGCCCTCAGGTGATTCGGAATGACCTTGTTGAACACGCAGCACCGCAGGCCTGGCTGCTGCAGCTCCCCTGCACTCACACCTGGCACACAGGACCTGAGCTCCGGCAGCCTCAGCTCCCTCCCACGCTCCGGACTTGCCAACTCCTCACGGCTCCACACACGGGCCCGGGGGTGCAAGGAGATGGGTTTCTTAAGAAGAAGTAATTATTTCCTTTGTCATTATGATCATGCTCATGTGATTTATTAGCAGGGATGGAAACTCCACAGAGCTCTGCCAAGGAAGCTGTGGGTCTCACCAAACCCTGCTGGCACTGCTCCCACCCCGACCCAGCTCCCTTTGCCAGGTGATTTCCCAGCTGCCCAGCCCCAGCTCCTCACAAGAATCACAGAACGGTTTGGGCTGGAAGGAACCTTCCAGACCATCTTGTTCCAACCCCCTGCCATGGGCAGCGACAGCTGCACTATCCCAGGTCGCTCCAAGCCCCGTCCAGCCTGGCCTTGGGCACTTCCAGTGATAGGAAGTGCTTTGGGATCTTTGTCTAATACCTTCCTATTCCCTCTTCCTCACTGCAGCCCAGCTCTCCCAGTACTTGGGAACAAGCCAAAGTGCATGCAGGGGAATCCATTTCTCAGCTGTGGCTGGTGTAGATGGGAGATCCAAAACAAGCCCTGACTTCCATTTGGGGTGTTTGCTAGATGAGATTTTTCCAAAGGTTTGTGGTACAGCCAGATTTGGGGCACATTATCCCTGCAGCAAAATGGCCATCTGTTCCCAGGCTCCAAACCCTTGCTAAGGGTTTTCCCAAAGAAAGGGCCACTACATCGTGATGATTTTGTAACACATCTTATGTTTTTCCACCTTAAAAATGGTGATCAAAGGGTCAAAGCTCACACGCTGCTGCCAACCTGGACAAGTGGGGTTATACAAGATTTGGAAGCTTTGTTTCCTCAGGAGCCTTTTTTAAAACCCATTTTTAATTTCCTATTTGCTGGCTTTGATGTATGACTGCGTTTCCCAGTGTCAGGCTGCAGCAGTGCAGGAAAAGGTCTTGTGCTGGAGAGCACAAGGGGTGACTGCTTCCCACTGCCAGAGGGCAGGGTTAGAAGGGATTTCAGGAAGAAATTCTTCCCTGTGAAGGTGGGGAAGCCCTGGCACAGGGTGCTCAGGGAAGCTGTGGCTGCCTCTGGATCCCTGGAAGGGTCCAAGGTTAGATGGGGCTTGGAGCATCCTGGGATAGTGGAAGGTGTCCCTCCCTGTGGCAGGGGGTGGAACCAGTTGGGCTTTAATGTCCCTTCCAACCCAAACCATTCAGTGATTCTAAGACTCAAGACAAAGACTGGAAGGGAAAAAGTCTTCATGGAGCTATAGAGAAGCCCTTCTCCTGGGTGAGCTGGGGGGGTTCCCTACCTGGACACTCGCTGGGCAGGTGAACAGCCTCCAGATCACTCAGGCAGAGGCACTGCATGGTTGTTCTTATGGAGAAAGGCCTTTCCCCAGGGCCTGCACCTGCATCCCAGCCAGGAGATACATGGTGTTGCCATGTCCTACTCTGGCTGCACATCCATCCCTGCCCCTGAGGCAGGGAAAAACGCAGGCAGTAAATGAGTATTTACCCTCCTTAGTTATACAGATGAGGAGTGGTGAGTGGAGCCTGGGAGACTCTCACTTCAGTGAGGGGTGGGTGGGAGTGAGTTTCCCGGGGGGATGTGGGGAAACACCACACAAGGAACACCAGCTCCCAAGTGGGTGTGTAACAGGAGACAGCACAGGTGAGAAGGCAAGAACCAGCCTGGCTGGGAAGGACAAGTCCTGTTTCTCACGAGAAACTTCAGAAAGCGACGTTTCTGCGGCAGCGCGGAGCGGGAACGCGTTGGTGCCCACGGCCAGCGCTGCAGAGCGGGCTCACTGCTCCTCACCCGCCTCTGGAGCACAGACACCTCTGATCTTGGCGCCGTTTCCCAACACCACAGCAGAGACAGCAGTTGTGAGATGAGCTGGCCCGCTGCACCTCTGCTGGCAGCGTGGCTGGAGGCCACAGGTGCTTCTGCGGCAAACTGGGCGGTTCAGGTGACACCAGCAGTCCCTAAAAAGCCACAACTCCAGCACCTGTGAGGTGATCAATCCAATGGGACATGGCAAACCTCTCGGCTGGTGCTCCACATCCACCCCAGAGCCCCCCACACCGGGCAGTGCAGGCAGCACGGGTGCTCATGTCCATGATGCTCTGGTGCCATCCCAATGTTGCTTAAAATTTCAAGATGTGGCAGTGCCTGGAGAAAGCACTGAATGTACCATGAACTTCCATTGCTTTGGCCAAGCACCAGTGGCTCACAGGAGTTTTTTGTTTCCTAAACCCAGTGACAGGATCCAAGGGACTGGCAAGAAGCTGTGTGTTTAGGCTGGGTATCAGGGAAAGGCTCTTCCCCCCGAGGGTGCTGGCACTGCCCAGGCTCCCCAGGGAATGGTCCCGGCCCCGAGGCTGCCAGAGCTCCAGGAGCGTTTGGCCAGCGCTGCCAGGGGTGCCCAGGGTGGGGGTGCTGGGAGGTCTGGGCAGGGCCAGGGGCTGGGCTGGGTGATCCTGGGAGTCCCTCCCATCTTAGGATATTCCACAGTTCTGTGACTCTATCTCAGCCCAGGTGATGCCATCCAGTTAAAGATCTCATTTCTCCCTAAGAAAAATGAAATCTGGAAAGATCTTGGACCCTTTAAGTCTCTCAAACAAGGAGGAAAACAGGCAGGGCTCAAAAGTTTTAGAACTTTATAATTTTACAGCCCATATCCTGATCGCTGGGCCCTGCTGGGCTCTCAAATCTAACACAGGGAACATTTATCATCTGCTGCAGAGACTAGTGAGGACCCTTGCAGAGGACACTTTGAGCTTTCCTTGACTGCAGGTTAAAAGATTCCTCCCTAATCTGCAAAAGAAATCTCTCAGAGTGTTTTTCATTGGATTTTTTTTCTATTTTCAGAGAGCAGAGGGAAGTTTCACAATTTCCAAAAGGTCATATTTTCCCCTTTCAACTACAAAAGCAGCTCTTTCAGCCGTATACATGTGCAAAAATTCAGAAGTGTGTGTTTATTACCCACAAAGACTTGTTAGATTAAAACATAGATAAGCATCATCTGAATTTTAACTGTATTCCACTTGATTTGCTATATTTTTTGAGTGAATGATACATGAAGATGTTCTCCAAGATGTCTTTAAAACACCCAAGCACAGTCCTGTAAACTTCTAACCCATTTCTATTGTTGACCTTCATTGAGTTTTGTTACACCACAAAAAAACCCACCAAAAAAAAACAAACAGAAAAAAAGAAAGTGGAAAAGACAGGAAATGAGCCCAAACAACCAGGTCTCAAAATGAGCAAAATTCAACTCGGACTTGTAGGCAAGAATCCTATCCAACTTGGTCCCAAAGCTGCAGGGCATTGTTGTGGTAGGGTGGTACCTTGGTATTGTTATTTGCCTGCTGGTGCTCATCCATTTTACAAGAAATCAATCACAACTGAAAAGCTGAGATGCACAAGCCACAGCCCCGGGAAGTTTGACATGGAAAAGCAGGTGTGACACAGGCTGGAATGGGGACTCCTGAGGCTACAGCAGGGGAGACCCCAGTCTGCTGCATCCCTCAGCTGGAGTCAAGGTGGGAGCCCTACTCCCAGACTCATCATCACCTGGAGAGGAGAGGAGGGGAGAGCAGAGCAGAGCAGAGCAGAGGAGGTCCCCATCATTTTCTTCCACACCGCAGGAGGGGAAGAACAGCTCTGTGGGAATGAGTGTCAGGAAGGACAGGGTCAGGAGCCACCTGCAGAGTGAAGCTTTTAAGGAAATCAGCTTGCAGCTGGAATCCTTCTCATCAAACATGGATGAGACACTGAAAATGCCATTATGAAGATCCCCAGGAAAGGAGGCCAGGACCTCACCAGGAGGAGGTTATTCAGTGTGTGAGTGCAGAAAGGGGGATGTAGGTTTTGAAGGCAGTGAGTGCCAACAGCATGGACAAATAAAGCAGGTGTTTATTGCAGAAAACCCAGCTGTGAATTCTCTCACAGCCAACTGATGAAGGACAGAGAGGTCACAGACCCTGGGCTGAATTTGGGCTGTATTTCATTGCCCAGATCATCACACCTCCTGCAGAGAGGAGTAAGGTATGGCCAGCACATGGATCCCACCCAAATCCTGCCAGGACCAAGCACTGGTGCTCCTCAGGTGGCTCTGGCTCCTGTGAGCCAACCTAGTTGAGCAGGCGTCCCCATGGGAGATGTCACCAAAAACAGCTGGGTTGGGGCTTCCTCTGCTCTGCCTTCCCACTCCAAACCACCCCCTTCCCAAGCCCCACAGGGTGGTCACTTCCATTAATGATCATTTCCAGAGATCATTTGTGCTGTTTTCATGGCAATTTCTACACCACAAAATTGTCAATGGTCAAATATCAAAGTAATTTTCAGAGAGAACAATGTCTTTCAGGGTTTTCCAGATTATTACCCCAAGCAGGTTGAAACAGCACTAGCTGGGAGGAGCTTATTCTTTAGCCCTGTCATAAAATCAGTCTGGGGACAGAAGCAGCCATCACGATTGTCACCCAAATGCCTTAATATGTGACATACACTGTGTAGCAGCCATAATCATGGAATCCTAGGATGGTTTGGGTTGGAACTGACCTTAAAATTCATCTAGTTCCATGGGCAGGGACACCTTCCACTAGACCAGGTTGCTCCAACCTGGCCTTAGACACTTCCAGGCATGAGGCAGCCACAGCTTCTCTGGGCACCCTGTGCCAGTGCTCCAAGTGGTTTTGGGTTGTGTTAAAAGGCAAACCCCAGGTGAAGGCTGGAGAAGTGCCTCCTCCAGATGTGCTGTTCACCCCACACCACAGAACAGCGTCTGTTTCTGCCACTCGGGCTCCTGTGTGAACCCCAGCCCGAGCCCAGACTGCCCCAGAGTGCTGCTCTGTGTCCCTCTTCCTCCCCTGTCCCTCCTCAAAACCCCAGGACAAAACTCCCTTCTCCCAAATGCCAGGGAAATCTCCCAGCAGCTCCAAACCTCCTCCCCAGTCCTGCAGCCCAGTGTGGAGTCAGACACTCCTGCACACAGTTCTTGTTTGCAGCAGAGAAACAAACTCACCCCTGCCCTGCCCTTTGCCTAGCAGCAGGAGATCCCTGTTCACTGACAAGTTGCAGTGAATTTGTTTTAGATTACCAGAAACCAGAGAATAAAATGTCTCTGCCACCTGTGTTTCCAGAGAGCCACGGGAATTTTTTCTCATTGCTTCTCTCCAGCTGTAAACTCAGCCTTTTTATCCAAACTCAGCCCTTCTTACCAAACTCAGCCTTTCTTACAAAACTCAGCCCCTCTTACAAAACTCAGCCCTTCTTACCAAACTCATCATGCTCATGTGAAAGGTGAGGGATTCTCCCCGACACAACCATTTTAAACTTCAAAGTAAAAATTCTGGCTGAGCTGGAGCCACTAACTAAACTTCCCACCACTTTCTCACTAGGTGTGAGGCTAAATAACCCTTCTCGTCCATTTTTTTTCTTTGCAAGCCCACCAAGAAAAGCAAATTATGCAGTAGGAGCCTGTGCAGACCCTCCTGACCATCGTGGTGCAAGGGGCTGAGAGCAGACAGACCCTCACCTCTCCCCTGAGGATCTGCTCCTTGGCTGTGGGGACATGATGGATTTATGCCACAGAAATTCTGCCTGTCCCCTCCCTGCCTACAGGCACCATTCACCTGAATACCTCCAAATCTGCCGGGTAAAAAAATATCAAAGCCACATTCCCCATGGCAAAATCCTACCTTGGATAAAGGAAATGAAGCCTCACTCACACAAGTGAAGCACTTTTGGACTTTATCAGTGTCAGGTAATGTGGGTGCCACCAGTCCCCGTGGTAAAAACCAAGACACACTGATGCTAACTCAGTTTTATTTTTGCTTTCTCACTTGTCAAGATCCCAACAGCGAGCCAGACTTGCACAAAACATTCAAAGTCTACACACAGACACAGTTCTTTGTAAACACAGTGCAAAAACTTCTGTATGGCCCAGTTTGGAAGAGACCTGGAACAGGAGCATGGCTTAAAATCACATCACCTAAAGGAAGGTCAGAAATCAGGCAGCCCACCAGTTTTCTGTGTTTTCTATCTGGCCATACTTTTCTCCTTTATTATGTTAATCAGGTGCTAAACAAATGAAATCAATTCTGAACTTATAAAAACCAACTGGAAATGTCTAGTCTTTTACAGTGAAATCTCAACTTAAGCAGCCCACAGCACTTGGAGAAAAGTCAATCATCGTTTCCATCCTGCTACGTGTGCTATCAAAATAAGAATTGATGTTTGGCTGCAAAGGAAAATTATTTCAAGAGAACCACCTTAGCAACAGTTTTTAGTGTTCATAAACCTCCTGCTTACGGTTCTCATGGCAGACAAACTCCTACATCCCACCATGAATTATAAATATTAATGAGGGTTCCTGGTTTACATACAGTTTCCATCTTAATGGGCATCAAAATTTGCAAGCAGGGCAACAGCACCACTTATGGTAATAGCAAGCAGTAAAGATGTCCTCAGCCTAAAGAGGTCATAAACCAGTGTTAAACGCCCCTGTAACCGCAGCCTCTCCCATATCCAAACCAAAGTTCAGGTGATTTTGCCAGCAGCCTTTCCATAAAGACAGTAAGCCTGGAATGGGGCATCCGAAGAAGCACTTAACTCTGATGCAGCCTAAATATTTTAGCAAGGTGCTGTGCCCATTTGGAAGCACCACTCCCTGCATCTTCTTTGATTTATTGCAGCCCAGCCTATGTAACTCCTATGATATTGTGTGCAAACCACATTAATATCCCCCAGAATATGCCACAGCCACAGTGAAAGCCATCCCTGCCTCCCAACAATCTCCGGCCCACCAGCTCTATTTATTAATGGGCACACAAGTGACTTCCACGCCACCAGCGGGAAGCTGCTGTTTCTCCAAGACCCAGGGGCTGTGCAGCAGCAGCAGCCGGGGCTGTGTGACACCCTGAGCCACTGCTGTCCCCTCCAGCCCACCTGACTTTCCATAGACTTTTCTCAGCCCGTCTGCGGTGGGGTTTGCTGTGGCCACAGGAACCACCTCGCTCAGGTGGGGTTTGTAATCACCCTGTGGCTCTCAGGAGGGGCTGGGAGGAGACAGCCCCGTCTGCCCCCAGTTCCCCCCACAGGGGGCTTGGCTGCTTAAAGAAATGGTAAGGACGGTGATGACCACTGCACCAAACCCAGTTTTTTTAAGTTTTTCCCAAGCAGTTTTGATCCAGCTGGCTCTCCCAGCCGTTGGTTTCTTTCACACCACCCTCTGTTATCCCCTCTTTTGGTCTTTGATTAGAGCAATTAGCACCTGTGACGTTGCCTCACGCACCTCCTCCGTGGCCTCAGTGGCAGAGCATTCCCACCTCCCCGGCTCTCCCCGATGCCAGGATGGGGACACTGCACGGCTCCGTCTCTGTCCAGTCCTGCTTTTCTCGCATCTGTTTCAAAAAGATTGCAGTCAACTTTGAGAATTGAATAACTGACTTTGATAAGGGAAATTACTGTTCCAGTATACAGCAAATAGCAGTGCTCTAGAACACTGTTAAATCAATCTGGAAAATGAACTTGAATAAAAAGCATTCCAGTAATGTATTGTGACAGCTTTTAGTGAAATCAGCTCCAATAGTCTGATTCTCCCAGGAACACGGCGAGATACTCCCGCAGCCTTGAGCCACGGCATCAGCAAGCAGACACTTTTATGATAAATGGCCCCAGAAACCCAAATTACAGCTGCAGCAAATGAACAGTATGTTGAAAATTACTCGGTGGCTTTTTGTTTGGGCCATGGTGCTGGTACCTGGGTGTGCACTGACACCTAGTGGGATGGCCCCAGGCTGGGAGCAGAGGGGCAAACTGGGTTGTTTTCTTAAAGAATTATCAACGGCCAGCCCCTCTTGATGTTAAACCTCTGTGTCCATGGTGGGGTGGTTGGAACCGAGTGATCTTTGGGGTCTTAACCAATGCAAATCATTCTATGAGTCCATAGCTGCAGTGAGATTGACAGTGTTGGGTGATTTGTGCCCCTTCCTCTCCTGCAAGCCAAGTGTCATAGTTTTGATTTCTAAATGTTGCATCTCTGCCATCTAAAGGGTTAATTCATCACTTGTTTCTGCTCTCCCTGCCTGGGTCACGCCCTCCTCGTTTATGTGCACAGGTGAGAAGAACAGCAGGGATTTGGTGTGGATCCCCAAATCCAAGTCTAGAGACGCAGATGTAGGGAGAGCTCAGCCAATCGCTCTGATGTTGAAGTTCACCGTGCTGGTTAAACTGCGGGGTGCCAAAATCAGCGTGGCCATGCTGGGAGTGCAGGCTGGGGAACCTGTCCTGGTGTGAGCCACAGCTTTCCAGAGAATCCCAGTATGGCTTGGGTTGGAGGGACCTCTGAAGCTCATCTCATCCCACCCCCTGCCGTGGGCAGGGACACCTTCCACTGTCCCAGGGCGCTCCAAGCTCCGTCCAGCCTGGCCTGGGACATCTCCAGGGATCCGGGGGCAGCCACAGCTTCTCTGGGAAGTTATGGATAGCCCCAGGGGACTCACTGCTCTCCCAGGGAACAGGGCTGCCTTCAGCCCCGGTGCCTTGGATCCAGCTCTGCCCCGAGACACGGGAATACACTCCATTCGAAACCCAGTTCCAGGGCAGGAGGGTGGCACCACTGCAGGACTCCATGCACGGATTCGGGCACTGGTTTCCAAAGCAGGTCCTGCTGCATCACACAAACCTCACCCGGAGCGGGGTTGGAATTACGGGGAGAAACAGCATGAGGAAGGTTTGGCAGGGGAGATGCTTACAGGTCAGCAATCCTCCAATTGCTTCACAAATATTCTGGCCCATTTCCAGCCCCAGCTCCCGACAGGAACCGTACAGGCCTTGTCTCACACGGGACCAGCACCTTCCCGGGTGGCAACACCTCATTTCTATGGGGGCGTCACAGCACTCGTTATCTTTATTTTGGGGCTTGAGAGCAGCACCTAAAGCGCCGCCCGCACCGCCACTGCCCTGCCCGCTCAGCTGTTTCGTGCCATCAAGACGACGAGTTACAGCCTCCGGAGAGGAACCGCAGGAGGCTCCGGCTTCTCTGCGAGCAGTCGCGATGATAATCCCCGCAGACAGGGCCGCCCAGCCCCGCCGAGGCGGCAGCAACCCCGCAGCAGCCGCCACAGCATCCCCGCTCCCTCAGGCGTCCCGCACCGCCCCGGATGCGGCCTCGCCGCGCGCAGCGCTGCCGTCAGCGCGGGCGCCGCGTGCTCACCGCCCCCATTGGCTGGAGGGGTGGAGGGGCGGGGCCTAGGGGAGCAGAGACGTCTTCCATTGGCTGNGCGGGCGGCGGCGCGGCCGCCCGCGGGCTGGACGTGGCTTCCTACCGGTGAGTACGGAGCGGGCGGTGCGGGGCCCGCCCGGGCCGGGGCTGAGCGCGCCGTGCTTGTGCCGCAGGGAGCGGGTGCGTGCCATGTTCTACCACGCCTACGAGCACTACCTGGAGAGCGCCTTCCCTTACGACGAGCTGCGGCCGCTGACGTGCGACGGGCAGGATACCTGGGGCAGGTAAGGGCTGGTCCCGGACGGGGACGGACCGCGCCCCTCCGCCGGGTCTCACCTCGCTTCTCTCCTCCCTGCAGCTTCTCCCTGACCCTGATCGACGCCCTGGACACCCTGCTGGTGAGTAGGAGCCAGCCCTGACTGCCCACAGCCTGCTCAAGGCCCCTGTGTGCCACCTGTACACCTGGAATTTATGTGGTGGTGCCAAAAGTCAGTTATTCATTGACCTGAGAACTTTCCATTTCCCTTTGCATCACCCCTGGGAGGGGTGGCAGAGCACCCCTTTCCTGACACCCTCTGGAATAAAGACCTAAAGTGCGGGGAAAAAAGCATTTTGAAACAAGATGAAACTGTCAGTAAGCTTTTTAGTAATATCTGTAGTTAATGGTTTCACAAAATAGTAAAACCAAACTAAAATCAGCCCCGAATACTGAACTGCTCTTTGTTTTTCCATGAACTCTAAGCCTGATTCTCTGTTTCCCTGCAGATTTTGGGAAATGTTTCCGAGTTCCAGCGAGTTGTCAATGTGCTGCAGGAGGGGGTGGACTTTGATATTGATGTCAATGCATCTGTCTTTGAAACAAACATTCGAGGTGAGGTGGGGTTTTCGGTGGGGTTTGTGTTGGGTTTCCTTCCTGTACGAGTCTCAAAGGTAGCAGTGAGGAGGTGGTCAGAGGGAATTTGGGATGCAGAGTAAGAGGACCCATAAACAGAGAGAAAAACCCCAAACAAACGTCACTTCCTTTCAGTCTTTGCACATCCCTTTTTGCTTCCTGTCTCAACACAAGCAGAAGCAGATGTGGCACTTACAGTGTTCTGGTGTGAGGTTTTCAGCTGTGGAATAAATACATTTTTCACTGAAAGCATACAGATTTTATCCTGTCATCTTTTGCATACTGTCTTGGAATAGGGATTATCAATTTCTAAGCTTTTTTTTTTTTTTTCCTTCAAAATCACAAGGGCCTTTGGACTCTTGCACCTTGAATGCCTGACTGCTTCAGTGCCATCCAGCTGAAGGGCACTGTCAGGGCACAAAACTGTTAGTTATACTTTTGTTGTTTGCCCTGCCAAATATTGCTGTGCCAATTTTTACAGCAGTATAATTTCTCTGTGGTTGTGATGTGACCATACACAAGCCTGTGAAATAACTAATATTAGCTAATATAGCTGTATTAGCTATATAAATAATAGCTAATAGCTAAATATAGCTAAGAACTCACAGCTGCTGTCGCATGGAAATTCTTGACTCTTCCCAGAAATAAGAAATACATCATAGAATCTCAGAGTGGTTTGGGTGGGAAAGGACCTTAAAGGTCATCCATTCCCCCCCCTGCCATGGGCAGGGACACCTTCCACTGTCCCAGGTTGCCCCAAGCCCTATCCAGCCTGGCCTTGGACACTTCCGGGGATCCAGGGGCAGCCCCAGCTTCTCTGGGCACCCTGTGCCAGGGCCTCAGCTCCCTCACAGAGGAGAATTCCTTTCCCATATCCCATCTAGCCCTGCCCTCTGGCAGTGGGAAGCCATCACGCCTTGTCCGGTCATTCCACGCGTTTCTGCTGCCCTGCAAACAAGCAGCAAGGAACAAATCACTCTTCTTTTGTGCATTTGACTCATTCCTCCCCACGTGGTGTAATGGATTCTGATGTGTCCTTGCAGTGGTGGGAGGGCTCCTCTCTGCTCACCTGCTCTCCAGGAAGGCTGGGGTTGAAGTGGAAGCAGGCTGGCCGTGCTCGGGACCTCTCCTAAGGATGGCTGAGGAAGCAGCTCGCAAACTGCTGCCAGGTGAGCCCCTGTGTGCCCTGTGTCGCTGTGCTGGGGGTCACGAGCTGGCTGCTGCCTGTGGTGGGAGATGCACTGCTGGATGAGCCAGCTCAAAAACGGGCCCGTGGTCCCTGAGCTCCAAGCTCAGTGCTCCAAGTTTAATCTCTAGTGAAGATGTTGTATGTGTGCATGCCAAGTGCTGTGTGAGCTTATCAGTTGCTTGTTGAGGGGAAATATATTTAATATAAATAAAGGCTGGGAGGTGCCATGCTTGTAAAGACAAGAAGGTGCTGCCTCCTGTGCTCATTGTGAGCTGCAGCTGGGCTGTATGCCCTCGTGGCATGGCACTGTTCCCTTGTGTGCACCCATGGGGCAGTCACAGCCTCACTGTTTGCACTTTGCTGGCCAGTGTGTTCAGTGACCACCTTGCTTGTGCTGTAAAAAAATGTGGGGATGCAGTCTGCTGCTCTGGCCAGGTGAAAGAGATCCCCAGGACCTTCCCTGGGATACCCTCTCTGATCCTCCCAGGATCACACTCTACTTCTCATTTTGTTCTCTGCGATTACTCCAGACCCATTTCCTGCCCATGTGCAGTGGGATGTGAGGCACATGCTTGCTTGAGAGTCTGTTAAACACGGCACTGAGCACTTCTGTGACCCCAAAACTGTGTTTCAGCTTTCCAGACCCCAACTGGAATGCCCTATGGCACAGTGAACCTGCTGCATGGAATAAACCCTGGGGAGACCCCAGTCACCTGTACTGCTGGAATTGGCACGTTTATAGTGGAGTTTGCCACCTTAAGCCACCTCACTGGTGACCCAGTGTTCGAGGACGTTGCCAGGAAGGCTTTGAAGGCACTGTGGAAAAATCGCTCAGATATTGGGCTGGTGAGTGAGGAATGGACTTGGAATGTGCTGGGCTGCTTTTTGTGTAGCTTTGTGGATGCAATTCTAGGCATAATAAAGCATCAACAGAGAGAAGATAGGGTTGAATAAATAACCACAGTGCTCCTAACTGGGCTCGTGTCTGGCATTGTTCCTGAGCACCTGCAGCATCCACATCCCTGCTTTACTGCAGCAGCCCAACATTGTCCCATTGTTCTGGCCCACACCAGATGTGGCTGGGAGACAAATGCCTCCTCCTGCTGAGTGCTGCAGCTCTTGTGACAGCAGCTGTAGCAGATTAAATGAAAGGTCTGTCTGATGCTGGGTGGGACAAAGGTCTAGGGAAGAGAACAAGAGCATGCCAGATATTACCAGCCTGTACAGCTCAGGGGTTCAGGGATACCCAGAGCTGGCAGTATTACCTCCATGTTCTCTGTCTCCTGCTCTTTTCTATTGCTGCTTTTTCTTTTGTTATGAAATCTTGGTGTTGCATATGTGAAGTGAAATAGATTTATTTATACCCTGTGTTTATTGCAAATTATTCACAGGCTGTATGAAGAAATGTTTCCCTTTGTTTGCTTTGGGATTTGTTTGTTTTTGATTTATACACCAAATCCTCAGTCATGGCTGGCTTTTTTTCATGTTTGCTAAGAAAGACATGACTGTGTATTTAATTCTCCATCAGCTGGGTTTGTTCACAGGCTGAAGAGTGCCAGCATCTATTTAAATATTAACCTGGCCACTCTTGTGCCTTTGACATTCTTGGCCTCTGTCTCTGTATGTGCACCTCTCCATCCTTCTGTACCCTTTTGTAAGATCAGAATTAGGGTCAGACACTTCATGTTGAAATTGTGCATTTTTACAGTATCATTATAGTGTGTTGTTTTGGCCAGCGAAGCATTGATATTGGAAACATAAAATGTTTATTATATATATAAATACATTAGCAGCACGAGGACTGTATTTTCTACAGTTTGTATTTCTCTGATGCTGATAAATGTGTCCTGTAATGGAGAAAATGCTGGTTGGAATGGACATTGTATATCTGTGAAACTGATGGTCTGAAAAAAGAACCAGGATTTCTTTTGTCACTTTAAGTCCTCTCTCCTTGTCCTTCACTCCTTCCAGGTGGGAAACCACATTGATGTGATCACTGCCAAGTGGGTGGCCCAGGATGCTGGGATTGGGGCAGGGGTGGACTCCTACTTCGAATACCTGGTTAAAGGAGCCATCCTCCTGCAGGACAAGGAGCTGATGTCCATGTTTTTAGGTGAGTGTTTGTTTTTTGTGGAAAGGGATTCTTCCAGCTCCTGTGGCAGGAGCAGGATCTGATGGAGTACATTCAAGAGTGTTCTAAAGGCTTTGTTGTAATACTTTTGAACAGTCTATGATAACAGAGTTACCAAAGTGAGCACTCTGAGAAGTCATTGAACATGCTCAAGTGAAAAAGGGGCTTCTCTCATTCTTAAAAATAAGCAGTTTTTTTCTTTTTTTTTTTCTTTTGTTACAGATGGCTTACCTACCCATCTGTTTCTTTACAGAATATAACAAAGCTATCAAAAATTACACCAAGTTTGATGACTGGTACCTGTGGGTTCAGATGTACAAAGGAACAGTGTCCATGCCAGTGTTCCAGTCCCTTGAGGCCTATTGGCCAGGCCTGCAGGTAACAGCTGTCATACCAGCAGCATCTGGTGATTCTATTCATCTGTCAGGGGGGCTGGTCTTCAAGAAAAAAGTTACAAATATAACTCTTAGATGTGCAGGTTTAAAAGTTTGGTTTGATCTCTGGTGAAGTCTGCAATAACCTGAGCCTATAGATGTTGTTGAAGAAAATGTTGATTTTATCTGCAGTCTCCCATTCAGCATGATGGGAGGGCACTTTTGTTGTAGCAAATTCCACTGACAGTGGTCCCATAATCCAAATGGGAATGTGAGGAAAAAGAAACTCACACCTCTTTTTCTATCACCTCACAACTGTTTTATTTGTGTGATTTTTTTTTTTTTCCCCATCAAGAGCTTTGCTTTCTCATCAGTCTTCATGTTTGGACTGAGACTTTGTTTTCCTATCTAAGAGATTGGATGCTGTGATTGACTAAACATTTGACTGAAGAAACACAGCCTTCTTTAAAAAAAAAAAAAAAAAACAGAGTCTTCATATTATTTCAGGTGTGGGAATGTGATCTGCCAGAAAAGCAGCATTTTCAGTCTTACCTGTTCTTAAGGCATCGTGCTTCAGTATCAGTTACACCACTCAGACCTGCTGAAATACCCACTTCTGTGACTGGGTATTTCTTTGCCTGTAGCAGAGTTACTGCATCAATTCCTGTGCTGGTTTTTCTTCACTCCCATGTGTCTTTGCTGTTTCCTGTCTCCCAGAGCCTCATTGGGGATGTAGATAATGCCATGCGCACCTTCCTCAACTATTACACGGTCTGGAAGCAGTTTGGGGGCCTGCCCGAGTTCTACAACATTCCCCAGGGATACACAGTGGACAAGAGGGAAGGATATCCACTCAGGCCTGGTAAACAACTGAAATTAAAAGGGACATGAACTCCTGCTTTAGCTCTGGTTGGGAGATCAAATGTTAGTAGCATCACAGTTTCCTCCCCAGTTTTGCTCTGACTCAGTTCCTGCATGGATTTGAGCAGGGATTTCCAGAGTTAAAGCTGCACGTTTTATTTTCCCCTACTCACAAAGACAGGAAGGAAACAGGAAGCAAACCATAGTGTTACTATAGAAAGGAGGCCTGGCATTGAATTTTGTTCACAGTGTGGGATTTGATATGTTTAAGTGTTAGATTGTCTGGCATGGGGTGCTTCAGTCATGTGAAATGTTAAAGGGCCTGTTTGTGTCCTTTAAATTTAGGAAGTGAAAGTGAGTGTGAATAGACTGTTCCTGTTCTGCATCTGGGAGGGATTCTATGTTGTCTGTGATACTATAAGGAAATTATCTCTTTTTTTTCTCATTTTTTACAACTCTGACCAAAAAAAAAACCAAAAAAAAAACCAAAACCAAAACCTGATTAGTGGGACCATAAATGTAAATGAGAATAATTAATTTCCTTTTGGTCTGAGTGTTCAGGTGACATCCACACTGGACAAATCTACCAAAAATACTCATCAGTCCTACCTATTAAAGGTGTTAAAGTATTAAGACCTGTTTCTTTAGTAAGTAAACGCAGCATGGTGCTTATGTTGTCTGTATAGAGTATTTCCACTGTGTTGTTTAAAAACTGTATTTTGAGGATTGAATTTCTTGTTTGTAATCGTTTCCAGAAGCATTTTTTTTTTAACTTTGACAACTGAGTATTAATCTTTTAGTCTCTTGCTTCTCTCCCCCTTGCTGAACGTGGGAGGGAGCATTAGTCACTCTTACCTGAGCTGCTGCAGGCTGGTTAGAGGGAATTTCTTTGTAGCACATCCTTAGGAAAAGGAAAATCTGTGCTTGGAGCCAGGCAAGCCAGGCTGTTCACCTGATCATGCTGAAGTGGTTTTAGATCAGTTCAAGGAGTTGCTCATCTTTGCTGTGTGTATGGTTTGATAATCTTTGTGCTGGCAAATGTTGGGTGTTTTGCAGAGCTGATCGAGAGCGCCATGTATCTGTACCGTGCCACGAGGGACCCCACGCTCCTGGAGCTGGGGAGAGACGCCGTGGAGTCCATAGAGAAAATCAGCAAGGTGGACTGTGGGTTTGCAACTGTGAGTGCCAAATCATCTGCCATGGCAGCTGAAGGGTTGCTAAAAATCAGCTTTCAGAAGGTGTTCTCATGAGTGATGTTTTGCCATTGAGTCAAGCAATCATTTTAGACAAAACTTGACTTTTTTCCAACAAGCCCCTTGTATTTCTCTTTGAAGCTGCTCTGGTAATTGCTGGTCGTGTTTCTGGTCGTAGCTTCCTCACAGTGGACCAAATTCTATCCTGGGTTGTTGCCCCAGAGTTTTCCCGAAACATGGGAAAGCACCAGAGTTTTCCCAAAACTGGGAAAGCACCAGAAGCTTCCTCCTGCGTTTCTAGTAGGTATTGCAGCTGAGCAGCAAGGCTCTCCTGCAGGCTCCTCCTGCCAGGTGCATGATTTGGCTTTCCCACTATGCCTTGAAAATCTGGTCAAACACACCAGAAGTGCAGTGAGTGATTTCTATAAAGTTATTTAATAGAGGATTTCAAAGATACTCTCAAGCTCTATTTTACAAAAAACTCTTTGAAAGTATTGGGAGTAAGTAGGTAAAAGCCTTATGATTTTTTTTCTTTAGTGGGGAAATGATGGGAAGCTCTTCTCCTTGCCCAGACTGAACTGAGGGTGAGTTTAAATGTTAGGAAGAAATTCTTCCCTGTGAGGGTGCTGAGGCCCTGATACAGGTTGCCTAGAGAAGCTGTAGCTGCCCCTGGATCCCTGGAAGTGTCCAAGGTCAGGCTGGACGGGGCTTGGAGCACACTGGGCTAGTGGAAGCTGTCCCTGCCCCCGTGGCAGGGGTTGGAATGAGATGGGCTTTAATGTGTCGTCCAACCCAAAGCATTCTGTGATAAGATACAGGGTGAGTTGGTGTCATACTGTTCTGTTTGACTGAAATGAATTCCAAATTGGTTTTATTTTTCTCCCTAAATTCATAGCTTACTGAAACGTAACTGTAACCCACTCTGTTTCTTCTCTTGTAGATCAAAGACTTGAGGGACCACAGGCTGGATAATCGCATGGAATCCTTCTTCTTGGCTGAAACAATCAAATACTTGTACCTGCTGTTTGACCCAGACAACTTCATCCACAATGACGGCTCCGACTTTGACGTGGTGGTCACGCCGTACGGGGAATGTGTCCTGGATGCTGGAGGCTACATCTTCAACACCGAGGCTCATCCCATCGACCCTGCTGCCCTGCACTGCTGTAGGAAGCGCAAAGAAGAGCAGTGGGAGGTGGAAGACTTGATGAGGGAATTCTACTCACGGAAGAGAACCAAGAAATTCACTTTAAAAAGAGCTCCTGACCATGGTGAAGGGGAAAAGGCAAAAGACCCTGAAGATGCCTCTTCAGAGAACGCTGGAGAGAAGAGAAGCTCTAAGAAAAGCTCCCACTCCCTCCTGAGCTGCCCCAGTCAATCTTTTAACTCCAAGCTTGCAGTACTGGGACAGGTCTTCCTAGATAACACCTGATCCTCTTTGCATCATTAGTTTAAATTATGGAACTTGTTTCAGATTCTGGGAATATATTTTTATAGTTTCATAATGGAAAGTGTGGTACCTCACAATGTGAATTCTATTATGAAGTGAAACAACTTCTCATTAAATTCTGCTACTACTCCTTTCTAAGCCATGACTCAGACACCAGCTGTTAATGCTGTCGAGCTGCTGATCTCAAAGCAGTTGGTTGCCTGAATATCAAACAGGTGTCCAGAAAAAGAAAGGTCTACATGTTAAATGTACCTTTTTTATTGCATTTTGTGAGTTTTAAGGCTTACAGAAAGACCCCAGCTTATTTTGTTCTGTAAAAATGAGCCCGAATTTCTTGTCGTAAGGGGAAAGGCAGGAACGACTGTAGCTGCACTACAGCTCTCTGTGTGCTCCATCTTTTATCTCTGGCCACTTTATGAACATGTAGTTCCTGTTGAAAAATTGCTGCCCAGTGGAGAAACCTATTTCTTTTGAGGTGAAGGCTCAGAATCGTAGCTCTGGCAATTCTGTTGGGCATGAAGGATGGTGTGGGGGGAGAAGAGCACTTGGAACATGGGAGAGTGCTCAGTCCCCCTGTTTCAGATCAGTGTGGGTCAGTACCTCCTGCCTGAAAACCACTTTAGTAAATGCCCAGGTAACATCTGGACAAAAAACTGAGCTGGAGGGTGGACTGTGAAATGTTTGATTGATTCCACAGTGTAGCTTGCTTTCTTTTTAAAGACGAACATGCTTATCTTTTCTTTCCCCATTTCCTTCCTCTTTCTAACTTCCCTTTGGGTCCCACGTATTTCACTGTACCTCTGTCAGTGCAGCCAGCCCCGGGTGCCCCAGCTGAGCTGAACACCAGCCATGCACAAGGCTTGGGTGGATGGGGACTCAGCCCAGGCTGAAATTGCAGCTCTGCTTTGGTGCAGCGGGAGCTGAACAGATGTTCATGAACCTCTCGGTCTTCGGCTGACTCGGCACATCCAAACCTTTAAATACATGATGGTATTAATTAATACATACAGGTGTGTGCAGCGACCAGAAAAGGAGCAATCAGTGTGACCAGGAGGGTTTCTTTCTGAAGGAAAAACGAAAAGGGGGGGTCAGAAAAGTGATGGACTTTCTTCAAGCCTGCTGGAAAGTGAGGAATCTGGAGCAAGCTACACACAAGCTATAGTTATATGAGCGGGCTAGAGGTACAGGATAAATAGATCCCTGTGAACAGGGAAATATGTAAATACAACTGGACCAGTGCCTGCTCTGTGCTGCTGTGTGGTTGCCTTGAGAAAGTGAATTTTTTTGTTGTTTTGGCCTGTACTGTAAAGTGCTGTAAAGTTAAATAAAATTTGCATTTTATCCTTTTGGGTAGAAATCCTGTGGCAGTTGTGAATGAGCTATGGTAAGAGACACTTGCGGTGTTGGACAGGCATATTGAAAGGACTGGTAATCTACAGAGCTTCTAGTTGTGTCCTTTTTTCCCATGGCAGCTGGGACAGTGGAGGAATTCTGCATTGACAGAGCCCTTGCAGCCCTTCTGAGAGAGGAGCACCCAAAACCTTTATTTTTGCCTGTGATGAAGCTCTTTGGTGGCTCTTTGTTGCCACCGTAAGTTATCTTTTTATTTTCCAGCTGTTCACATCTCACACGCTTGTTGTTGTTTAATCTACAGAAAACAAACCCCAGGCCCTCTCCAACAGCTTTGCTCAGTGCTGGGTCCGGTCCTGAACCTCATCATTGTCCTGGCTATGAGGCAGAGGGAAATAACCGGGCAGATCTCCAACTCATTAGGTCCCTCCTTAGTAGGGCATTTTGGTACCCTCATCCAGAGACTTCCAGCAGGAGAGCCAGGGGGCTGTAGGCTTGGGAGATGAGGTTGTTCCTCAGCATGGCTGGAGCTGAGACAACTCATCTGTCCGTGGCTGCTGTGAGTAATTAGATGGGTCTTGGTTAGATGCCCAGATTGGTCTGAGTTGGACTGCACCCACACGGATGATCGGGTCCACCTCCAAGTCAGTGGCCCAGACAGGAACTGAAACTTTGGTATTACGACCAACTGAGCTAATCTCAGATTAGTGCTGTGGGCAGGGTGACTCAGAACAACACAGACCAGCCTCAGCTGTTCCTTGTTCCAGTGTTGTTCCATCTTACAAAGCCTTTATTTTAACAAAAACGAACTGTGACCGCAGTTCTCGCTGAGCTTTTCTTTACATGGAAAACGGTGTGGCTGGGCTTCGCCCAGGGAAATAAAGGGATCCTAGCGAACATAAAGGCAGCCCTGCGGAAATTAAGGCATCCCTGTGTAACGCGGGCGGGGCCCGGCGGGAGGCAGGGCGGCGGGCAGCAGCGGCGCGGAGGGGCCGCGCCGGCCCGCTCTCCCTCCCCC